>JAGFPH010000804.1:320313-349472 GCA_018207615.1 Philaenus spumarius
GGACCAATAGTGTCCTCTCTGGTCGTGTATACATACAGACAGACTGACAGACAGACACCACTCTAAAAACACTTTTTTGGGTTCAGGGAGCACCAAAACAAAAAATTCCACTAAAAATATTTTTGGGTTCAGGGAGCACCAACACAGATAATTGCACTAAACAATTTTTTGGGGTTCTAGGAGCACCAAAACAGATAATTCAACTGAAAATTCAAATTCGAACATTTTTACGAAAACAATACTTTCTCCATATACTACGTATAGGGTGGAGAAAGTAAAAACCTGTTACAACTTGCATAAGCATGTAAAAAAAAGCTGCGTATGATCTAATTAAAATACAAACTTATTTTAACTGATAGTTTTAATATTTCACAAAAAGTTAAATACGGCAGTCCCGAGATGGAATGTTAGTTGTAAGTGTTACATACGATAGATTCATTTATGCAAGTTACAACATGCCGATCAACCAGCATGTCAACAAATAAATCTAGCTGGGATCTCCTGTGGTTGACCAATTGAGATTGTAAAGTAACTAAATTCAATTTGTTTTTCATATACCGGTAATTAATTGGAATTTATTTTTGTGCAAATTCTTAATTTGTATATTAACGCTATGAGGAAAGTAGTGGGAAAGTGCAAAGAGGAAACTTGATGGAAAATACTTAATGATAAATATTTAGTAAACATATGAAACATCTTAGAAATAAACAATTTAACTATTAAGCGGTAGAATAATTTAACAAATAAAAATAAGTGATAATTAAATTTGAAATAAATGGAATCAAAGCTTAAGTATTTGATGTATAATTTTTTGTTTCATATTTTTCTCTGCAGGGAAGGCACAATGATCAAAATGCTTTCATTTAATGGTTTGCCTCGTTTTGTATGGAAAAATCATGTGTGTATGACAAATATAAAGCCATATTACAGTTTATTGAGGGTGACCAAGTAAACTTTGCACCCTTTAATACACACGTTTTTCCTACAGCTACATTTTAAATTAGTGTTTTAGTTTTTAAAAAGATCTGTTTTACTAAACAAAACGCGTTAACAGCACAATCTAGTTCACAAACGTTCTGTATATTCCAGATAGTATTGTAATTCACATGTGTGCCACTAAGAGCAGCACAACTCTAAGCACAATACAGTGACTAGATAGATCCACAGTGCGGCCATATGAAAGTGGCCGCCATGTTTATCCTAAAAGTAATGTCATCTGCTCAGAATTATAATGTAAAGAATAGTGTTGTATCTCTTTGTAATTATATAATAAGAGAAATTACCTCTTTGTTTTTTTTTTTTTTTTAATAAAGGGAAAAACATGCTATTTAATTGTTACAGTTTGATATTTGTATTGAAATTAAATAATAAAAATTGTGCTTCTTCTTAAAATGTGTGTTCTGTTATTTCGTGCAAAAAGATATAACAAATTATATATAAACAGATACAAATTTAGGATAAACATGGCTGCCGGCCAATAGGAAACAAGACCTTACTTGGTCGCACTGTTTCTATCTATCTAGTCACTCACTGTAAAGCACAAGAATACAAATTTTCAAAACAGCCTACATCAGCTGTTTTTCTTTGCACCCTAGGTTGAAAAGTATTTTTCCACGCACGCCGTGCAAGAAAAGTTAAACAAAGAGGTATAATTACGTGATGCTGAACACATGCAGTTTAGTTTACAAACTGCTGTGAGTGTGCAAAAACGCACTTTGTTAAGTAGCTGTGGAAAAAATACATTTTTATATTTATCGTCATAGCAACCAACTGTATAAAACAACAGATGAAACAGCTGATTCGGATAACCAGCTTAGCTACAAAAATTTTAGGTTATGCCATTTATTTTACATGGCTTAACGTCAACATGATTTCTTTTGCTCATCTATGGCACAGTACCTTTTGATTGAATGATATAAATTTCCCTCCTTTTACAATAAACTCTAAAAAAAGATACTTATAATTTTGGATGTTCACCTATAAATATAAAGATTACCTAATATCAAATGACTACTAACTCTACCTATAAACATGCCATACTTGCTTTTTGGATCTTTGCTATAAACTTACTTATCATAAGGGTAAAGGCTAATTTTTAGAAGCCTAATGATGTTATATAAAAGTCAAATTAAAACAGAACAGCACTGCCATAGGTTTAGGACGGCACAGTTCGGTACCAAACATTACAGTAGGTCATCAAACCACACGTGATTTGATCAGATACATTTTGTTTTTTTAATTATAACAAAATATGCCACTTGGTGATTGCCATACATAAGTTTTTGTTTCTGTTAAAAATAAATCAATCGATTAATATGTGTATCTTTATCAAACCATATACAATTTTTCACAGGCTAAGTGACTATTAGAACAGAAAATTTACATACACCGGTCTCATGCCAATCTTATTTCAAATTACTCATTAGAACATATTTGCAGATTTTATCACAACTGTTTTAACCGTTATCTAAATCATTTAGCAATACGCATATTACAATCAGAGTTATGCCTTCTAGTTTACCACACAGTTCTTATCATTGATAAACCTAAGTGAAACAAGCATGAAACATAGTTTGATATGATGGCTGATTAATTATTTTTTACATTTTACACTGATAGCTTATTTTTAGTCACGGATTTATCGTTATAGAGATGCTGAAAGCGATGAATCATGAATCTTACGGACACAAATTAAATCTCCCAAATAAAATGGTCTTCTCTAAATGTAAAATATCTACTGAAAAGTAAAGCCACTGTTTAGGAATAATTAGGTTAATTGTGGGTCAAATATGATGTGGTAGTTGATTAAGTAATGTTTGATGTAAGATTGTTAGAACAAAAGACAGAACATGGACGTAGGAAGTTATGATTACGACATAGTACAGGAACTGTAAAAATGCCTGACATTGGCAAAATACTCAACATGCAGGTCAGTTAGGCAGGGTAAGTTTGTTTGCTATATAAACTTGATCCTGACCTAGAATAATTGGGGCCAGTGTACTGGGAGGAGAGGCTAGTGTGTGTTGGTCGAAGACGGAGAGGCAAAGATTTTATGGTAGCGACGAGACTGGTATCTTGGGATACGGTCAGGGACTCTGTTGGCGGAACAGGCCAGTACCAATCAAGTGGACAGACGAAGTTTGCGCGGTTTTCGTACAACGACGAAGATTGGCGACTGGACAACAATACGTTATTTGAGACATGAACTTTGGGGAAGTCTACAGGGACTTCTGAGAGCAACAAATAAAGTAAACAAGCCAAGTACATTAATATTCTATACAGTCACATTGGAGTCTCTTAACCCTTTCCCCCATATTCCGTAGTAACTCTTAGTAATTTATTTTTTCACTCCCCCGTTTTCCGTACTAACCCGTAGTAGTACTTTAAATGCGTATAACTTCGCCATTTGTTGGAATATTTTAAAACTAACTTCAGAATCTTGTTCATAGAACATTTTACAGTATGTTGTTAACAGAGTTGTAATTTCTTTTAACTGTTTAGGATTTTAGAACTGTGTTTAGAATCAGCTGTAACACAACTTTTGTCAAGCTAGAGTCATGTAAAACATGGCAGTGCGATAGAACGTTGTGAATGAAAGTAAAATTGAAGGAATACCAGGGAAGAAATTTATGATTCTGATTTAAATTACGATTCTAGTGATAGTTACAGTTCAGGTGCAAGTGATTTTGAAGTGGAACTGGATAAATCACAAGAAGAAGGAGAAATAGGCCAAGGTGATGTTCCTCAACCGGCTAAAAGGTTACGTTTTGCTAAAAGACGTGTAATAATAAACATAATACTAATATTTCAGTACAATGGTCAGATAGATTAAATCTTACAGAGCCAGACATTTTTAATAACAACTATTATAGTGGATCCGTTCATGATTTAACACATTAACTGAATATAAGTAACAAGTTTGGCCATTTAAGAGGTCTGGTATGAAGCACTTGGTGCCACAATACCGGGGAAAGGGTTAACAAAGGTATAGGCCAGGGTTTATGCGTGATAATAAAGAGCTGAGAGTGGTCTGTCTTTTGGTCAATGATCAGTAAAGGTGTGACAGTGATAAGATAGTTCATATAATAAATTGTAGATGATTCCGAGCGATAAAAAGTTTTGTTGTCACTGAACCACGTGGTGTATTAAATCATTCATTGTAACACAACCCAACAAACCTTTATTTGAACCCTAACACCACCATGTCCTGGTAACAAAATAATTATGTAATCCACTGTACACTAGGATGCAGTGATGGGGTCGCATAAAGACTTTGATTTCATAATGAGTTCTACTCTAGATTTTTTTAAATTTTTTGTTGTATATTTACTATTTTATAATTTTAAGTTCTCCACCTGGAAAAGCTGACACTGATGTTTACATATTGGATGTGACAGTTGTGGTTTTACATATGTCCACGAATCGAAAAAAGCTTGGATTACATTCGTAATTTTAAAGCCGTGCAGCTGGCTAAAAGTATATATGAATTTAGCGAGTTTACCAAAAGTACATTTCGTGCAATCAGAAAATCCTGGTTTGAAAATGATAATTTGGAAGATTTTTTATGTTCTTCTTCTTTTCAAACATGATGAGGTCAAATACTAATCCGATTTTGATAAATAAGGATGCATTATGTTTATTATGATTTAGTATAGATAATTAAAACACATTTGTAGATAATTTTATATCCAAACATATTTTTGTAAAACTTTAGTTTTTTTAGAAATTTAACTTTGAAAAGTTTGACCCGCCCGGCATTTTGAAACGGATAACTGCAGGAAAATTAAATTTTCCACACTTACGTAAACTAATGTGGTATACTTTCATACAGAGTTGCATGAATTTATCTTAAGGTCTGCTCCAGTAAAACAGAAAGAAACCGGAGACTCCAGCGCGTCACTCTATCACTCTGTCAACGCGTCACTCTGTCTCTAAACAGACAGACAACTTCTAAACTAAATGACACATGTTATATGTATCATTTGCTAGTTTTGACCTGCTGAATAACACCGTCAAGTTTTTTAGAATGGTTGAGAGACACCAATTGTATACCAAGGCACTACCTTCGAAAATTTGTATCTTCCCTTACCTCGTGCTTATTATATGTTACCCTTGTGTTGAAACTACATTTAATGTAAATTGTTTGGTTTCTATACCAATAAATGCCGGTATATGAATATAAAAACAGCAGAATAGAATAAATACAAGGAAGGTATTTGGTGGTACAGTAGAACCTCGATATATCGGACCTCATTATTCCGGATCTCCGCGTAATACGGACCGGTTTTTGTAATATTTTCAATTTATTTTTTAATGATTTTCGACGTTAAAATTGTAATTATTGACGTTAAAATATCAGTTCTGGGCATAATACTGTACATTTATAAGCCTAGCAGTACAGTACTGTACAGTACATACCGTAACAGTACTGTACTTGTATTTTTATATTGTAATCGTGGCCAGATGTTATTCACGGTATATTGTGTCAGTGCGACTGTAAAATGTCGCACTACATAACTGCTGCGACTAAAGATATCGAAAATGATGATGATACAGATGATGACAGTGGCAATCAACCTAACATTTTGAGTCACGCAGAAGCAGCATCCCACTTAGATGAACTAATGGTTTATTTTGAACGTCAGGAGGAAACGGCCACAACCGAGCTCCTAATGTTGAATCGGATGCGTGATCGGGCAGATAGCAAGCGCTAAACAACACTGACACAGCAGAGCATCAATGTCCTTCTTTTCAAGAAATTAGATTTGAGTGTTTTATTCTTATTTTTCAATTGTAAATATGTATTTACAAAAAAGAATATGTGTTTTAGTGATTTTATTGTGTAAATATATGTGTCCAACATCATTCGTACTACATAAAGGTGATTTTCTGTAAGTATATGTTTTATTTCGCTGCTTTTTAATAATTCTCTGGTTAATCTGGATTTTCGGTAATCCGGATCGGCTCCGGTTCCAGTTAGTCCGAAATATCGAAGTTTTACTGCCGCATCTGAAGCTGATTTCACAACTTTTTTGGATTGAAGATTTGTTAGGGATGTTTTTACTACAAAGTGGTGTTTTGTCAGATGTATTACTACACAATATAAAACGTGACAATAAATACCAAAATAAATCACCGAGACAAATACTTTCAAAAGGCCAATAGTAGTCATAAAATATAAAGCTGTTCATACTTCAAATATTATTTCAAAATGTTGGCAACTTCACAATTTTTCCTCTTTATTATGCATTTGAAAGTAATATCTATAAAAAGTTACAACAATTTTTGTTTACAGACTTTCTTTTTTGTTTTGGCAATATACCAAATCGTATAAATAGATTTGCGGACGGATTATTTCCCAGAAATATTGATCTTGAAATAAAACTAAAGTTACACAATTTAGAGTTCAAATAAACCATTCTGGTTAAGTTTTTATTGGTTTTCAACCAATGTAATGAAAACGTACAACAAATAATCATCAATGGTGAATTTGGCTTTCATAATTATAAAAGGATAAAAATAGATTGACGGAGAACAGATAATTTAAGAACTTTTATTGACAAAGTAATATTACTTTAAACATTAATTGCTCTAAAGGCGAATTTTCACTTGACTATATTTTTCTGTAACACTCTCTAAGATTTTGAAACAATACTGTCTGAGGAAATAGTTTACTTGGATTTCTTTCTTAATTTTATTAGGACCCTGTAGCCATGTGGAACTATTATGGTACCATCACGTTTGTCAATGTGTCACAGAAGTTGGAATCCCAAATTTTATGGATTTCATCACCCCACATAGCCAGTTATTTGGTAGTTTACTCTCAAATAAATTGAACAACTTCATTCAGTGTTCTAACAGGAAGTAAAAACGTACTTACATGTAAATAAATCATTATTTTTACCTTCCCTCTTTTCTTTATTTGAAAATTAAGAAGCTTAAATTCATTAGTATAACCAAAGACTTACACTCGAGAAATAAACAAGTCGAAAGTTTATACTGAATTCATATATTATTCCTTAAAATGTGGTATCTAATAACAATGCAAAAATAAAAAATTAAGTATTGAAACTACACTAGTAAATGTTAAAAAGAGAAAGGTAAGGTGCAGTAAGAAAAGTGGGTAAGGTTAAGGTAATGTAGGTACATACCTAAATATTGTCAAGCGTCATGCAACAACTACCGCTAGGTATACTCTGAAACAGAATCAGTCAGCACTTTAATATCATGCAGCAGCAGCAAAGCTAAATAAATCATGCAACAAGTTCAAGCTAAAAAAGCAGCACTACATTGTTAATGATAAGACAATCACATTATAATATTAGTGGCCAAAGGTAGAAAACATTTATAAACTTCCTACTTAAAAAAATTGGTAACCTTGTAACATATTTTAAACAAATTTAACGCTGACTTTTTCATCCGTGAAATATTGTTATGGGTTATTTAAAAAATAATTTATACAAATGTCATTTTTTTTAAATTACAATATTTGTTCAACATTTATGTTACAATGGGTTTAATCGTTTTTTCAAATAAGAAAAACAACTGCATTCATGGAAGTAACAAGATGTATGACATAAAAATGACAATTATTGATTTTTTTAAAGTTAAATATAACATAACTTTTTTTTAAAGTAACATTTTTTCAATCTATAAAACATTACAATTATTAAAAATGTTTTTTCCTTTCTTAGTGTGATAATTACAAATTTTATAATTAAAGGAGGAGAAGAAAGAAATTAGATATTTATTATAAATGTGACATAATGATATAATTGGTTTTTGGCGATAGGTCATTCTCAATGGACAAACATACTAGTTATTTTATGTTGGTTTTTTAAGTTCTATCAAATAGTGATACCGTAATCAATTTCCTAAAGAAAGTTTAAATGTTTGTCCAATTAAAATATTTTTTCTTTCTAATCATTTGAAAAAAAAAATTAAATATTCTATAAAATTGTAAAAAAATTATAATTAATAAATTTATTATTACTTTTATTCATATTAAAGAAAGATAATTTTTACATGGCATTTATAGCAATTGCATATATTTTAGAAAAACTCAACTACTACTTATTAAAGGTGGATTTCGGGCTAATTTATTTTTTTAAATAAAAACTTGTAAAGTTATCTGCTTACATCTATAAAGACAAAAAATCTACAGCTACCTACTAAAAATGAAAACATTTACTATGATAAATCAACAAAATTATGGTAGGTTTTAATCCTCAATACATTTTACACAAATCAGTAAATAATTCAATTTCAATTGCACGTTCAGCAGAAATTAAAACCTTTTTACATGTGTGACAGAATAAAGCAATACATTTCTTATTTTCTGAAGTAGACAATTACAATCCCACCGATTTGGGTAAGCATATTACATAACACCATTCACAACTTTTGTTAAGTTGTCGTAAAATAGGGTTTAAGGGATAAACCTTGAAGTGTAAATTTCTAGTTCCCAGTATCAGTATAGAAAACATAGCTGATTACAGGAGTGCAGATTTATATGGTTGTAAACATTCATTTAATGTCTCATTCTTTCAGATCTTTGTTACTACAGATCTCTGACTTTGCAATGATGTGTTTTCACTAAAAATATAACAAATATTAATTAGTTTACATAATTGGATTCATCAGTTTGTTCTGCACTTAATCTTTTAAAATCCAATTTTGATCTGACATTATTAATTTACAAAGTAATTAATCAAATAAATACACGGTCTTATCACCTTTTCCAAGATACATTTGACTTCATTATTTACTGAGTAAAAATTATTAAAAGTTAAAAATGTTTCCTTTTTGTGTTTAGTACCAACATTTTTCTTAACATAATATAAATATCAGATCAGTATCTATTATTTTAAGGTTTATAATTTTTTGGGTGAAATGTATGTAATTCAATTTTAGTACTATATAATATCCGTTATTATAATACAATATAATAACGATATTTGGTTGAACCACTCGAAATTAATTTTGAAAAATCAAAATGACTGTAACTCAAATTTTAAATACTCCCAAATATTGTTGTGTGGCATATCGTTTGAAAGCTTACTTGATTCTAAACCCAAAAAGAATAGTAATTAGTATAATTTTTTTAAATAGTACAGCAAAATTGGAAAACAAGATTTCATTGTTTTTTTGCCGCCATTTTTAATCGGTTAAAGATACGGATGTGCAAATTTCACCATTGGTTTTCTCTTGAAATTCTACATCGAAATGATGTATCACATGACCACCTTCCCATTTAAAAAAACAAAGTTACATTCAAAATGACGGATCCAAGATGGCGGAATTTTTTTTGGAATCTTAATAAAACAGTATTTTTACATAGAGTAGGTTCCTCAATCACATCCACCTTCAAATTTTCTTTATATACGAAATATTAAACCAGTGCAGGACTTTTTGTACACCCTGTATAATACAGGTACATAAAATTTGCTATCCTGGCCTTCAACTGTAGAGGAAAATTAAGGCCTGAACAATCCAATGGTCATTACTAACCTATGTTTCTAGCAATAAGATTTACAGTTTATTAGAGAAAAAAATGTATTTTGTATTTGAAAATAGTTCAGTATCTAGGTACTTTTAAAATTATAAATCTTTTAGTAAAATTTCTAAGTAGATTTGTTTTGTAATTTAGTAGACCTTTAAACAAATTTAATTTAATTTCTAAGGGAACTTAACTAAGCAATCACGAATAAAATAGATGTAGTTTGTAGAACATATGCAATTAGTGAAATTAACAACTGTTAATTATTGCTGTTTAAATGATACTGAGTAACTGATATTTTGTATCCCTTTGCTTATTGTTGCGTTAGATTCACATGGAATGTCTTCCCACCACCAGCATCACTTAGAGCAGAACTTTGTATCCAGTATCCAAAAAGTATTTAGCAGACTTTTTATCTGTTTTCTGAGATGCATTGAGATAAGGTTGGGGTGGCATTTATTGTTTGTTTCATTCAAATCGATTCACAAATAAAATAAAAAATATATACAGTGCCTCTTGCACGGATATAGTGCTCTGGATGCAAAACCTTAAGTGACAGTATGTTTCAACACTGCATGAACGCGCTTGGAAGTCATAGAGTCAAAATTGTAGCAGAACATCGTGGAAATGAAATGCCTCCATTACAGATGAAATTGTAGTGGTCTTATTTCATCAGGAATTCAATATATGTGACATTGAACTGCACACTCATGATGATCGCCTATAACACATTTTTTAAACACACAGAGTCCTGCAATATGTTGATGCCATGCAATATCCTTTAATTAATTGCCACGATGAAGATGGCTACAATTTTGAAAGGATGTCTGCTCGTATCAAATCGTGGGCATAGCTAATACAAAATAAAATACTTTTCAATACATTATTAAGTGTAGACTTAAAAAATCACTTCAATAGATCGTCCTGTTGTTTTCAGTAACCTCTCTTATTAATTGAATAATTCAATAAAGCCTAAAATAACGTTTATAGGCTTAAGAACATGCCACTTTCATAGCACATAAAAAATTCATTTTGGAAGATGTTCAGACATTCGTTTGAATCACAAATTAGTGGTTCTCAATAGACTACCAAACAAAAACAACAGTTAACAAATATAAGACATTATTATTATAATAATTTGGAGTTTTACTTCTAAGATCACTAGGAAAATGAATTAAATTATAATCCAATATATAGGATGAAGCAACTTCATGGTGTATAGTATAAAAGTACCTGGGCGACAGAGCATCGCTCAGTATTTTTTTTTTTTAGGAAAATGTATGTAAATAAATATAAATATTTTCAATCTTACGTACATATGAACTGTTTATTTAATTTTTTTTTTTTAATATTTGCAATTACTTTTAACATTTAATTAGAATATAATCTCTGCTATATTAACGTAATTTTTTACAGTTGATCTACTACTACGTATATATTTGAATACACTCAGTTTTATCATGACTAAATCGGATCTTAACCAAATACTTCCTTCCATACTATATTGCGGGTATGTCGAGGATTTTCATTTGGAAGACGCACTTTTAACGTAGTTGGTCTGGAGCTTAACTCTGGAAAATGCTACATATAACATGCCACGCATGAAAACTGACGATCTTAAATCCACGCCGACAAATTCGAATGTTTGGCCTTGAGATTTGTGTACTGTCATGGCAAATGCAAATCTTACTGATTATAATTATTATAATCATTAGATAATTTATATTACCTTTATAGAAATACAAAGAATGCAGAATGCAGAAACTGGTGAAAAGGTTTCCAGAACAGCACAAAAATAATATTGTAGTTACGTTTGGTGTTTGAATAAAGAAATAGTTGAAAATTATACCACCTGATTCGTTGTTAATGATTTATGTTTGTTAAATATTATATAAACATCTGGAGCTAAAATTAACAGATTAACATCGGTTTGTAAAACATTTGGATTGTATCTATAATGTATCTATTCGCCTACTTAGTGACTTCAAAGGTGGTATATAAAAGAAGTTCAGAGTTTACATATAGGCGAAAAGAGCTACCGGTACTTAGCGCATTTTTGCAGACATAAGACCTAGAGCATTCCATTCCTGACGTCAAAAAACCCCTATATGCACATTTTTATCCAAACCGTTAGAGCCGTTAGTGAGATCCCCGAAATAAATTTATATACGAAAATTGCTCGTTTAATAAGATTAGATTTAGTTGGATAAAACTTTGAGTATATTTTCTTCTCAAATATATACTTTTAATGCAAACTTTTAAGAACTATAAATGTGTAAATGTAAATGAAACGGCTGTTACTAACAATTAGATTTGTATTAAATCTTATACTAATAGATTTGTACCAACAATGACAATGAAGAACGTATGTTATTGTTCTTTTTTTTCACTTTGATAAATTGTTTAACTCAAAAATCACGGCACCCATTTCATATTAGTTTTCTGATTCAATAAACGTTCAAGTCATCTAAAAACTCTTGTCATGATATATTTTCAATAAATATTTTAAACAATGATATAAAATTAGAGCTTTTATGACATATGTCGACAAAGACAATAAGAGACAGCGTATGTATTATGTATATAAATTTTACAAAAACATTATATTGAAAGGATATTTTTATATTCACACTAAAAAAGAGACAGATTTAAATAATTTATAGTGTTTACAAAAAAACATGTCAACTTCTAATCTAAAATATTAAGTAACAATGGATGAAATCTTTCTACTGGCCAATTAAATTTCATATCCAACACAATATATCAATCCCCAAATCAGTGCTGGATTTACAAATTGTGGGCCTCCTGCAAAATTGCTCCATGGTCCCCTCGAGCAGACATTGATGGAGGGAAGAGGGGAGAAACTGGACACATTTTTTTCAAAAAAACAACTAGAGGAATGTTTAACATAAAGTTTATCAAATAAATTTTGCTAAGACTTCTTATTAAACAAGTTGTACACATATTTAAGAACTTATATGAATGTTAAATGTAAAACGTTTAGAGATTTAGGAAGGGTGTAAAACATGACAGAAAAGGTTCTGTTAAAAACCTTTTCTGCCACTGCTTAAACTCAATATTTTATACATTTTTTATTTTAGCCTCATTTATTTTTTGAGTAGAGGGCCTTTGCCCCCCCCCCCCCGCATCACGGGGTTTCACAGTTCCTGAATCCGGTAATGAACCAAATAAAATCGAGAGAGAAAATAAAACGTGGCTAACTACACTAATACCATCGTAAAATTATTTTCTAAATTCTGACCGCACTAATCATTACATATCCATAATTGAAGCTATTATAAAAATAATATAAAACAACTTTCAATTGCACAACTGTTAGGACTATTAGACTAGTAAATTTAGCTTTGTGTTAGCAAAAAGTAAAAAAGATTTAAAATAAAGTGTATGCGTCTTGTTAGTTTCGCTACAAACATAGCACGTTAGAAAACCAAATAATTCTACACTCTATTTACTATTATTATGTACAAAGCTACACAGCAGGACTCAAGAGATTTAAACTTTAAAAAATTGGTTCTTGATTTATCATTTTACAAAAGGGCAGTTGCAACTTAACCCTTCCCGAAAGGCAAACAATATTTGTGTCAGCACATTTGGACAAATTCTTAGTTTGTGAACGAGTGTTCCGAGTACAGGAGAATCGGCCAACTTTTATTAGTATACCACTTTTTTAACTTCCCGCTACCAATAAAGGGAAGTTATTGATTTCGGTCCGATTTTCGAAAGTCGAGTTTTCATTAAATCTCCACGTTTTGAGGTCCCAGGAAGCCATTCTGACTATTCCCGCCGAGGTGTCCGACCGTGTGTGTGTGTGTGTGTGTGTGGATGTATGTGTGTAAATAAATTTTTGTCGTACAGTTTCTCAAAAACGAATCAACCGATTGAATTCTACGACATGTCATTCGAAAGGGTGTATCAAAACTTAGATCTGATTAGATTTGAGAGTTAATCCATCGAGCCAATCCGAAGAAATTAAAAAAAATAACCTAAATTTTTTTTGGAATTTTTATGTTTTTTAAAAATAACTTTAAAGCGTGCGAAAAAATCATAATAAAACCATGTATACATTTTTGTGCTTAAAAAACTGCGTCGACTGCTTTTTTGAAAATGAAAATCGGACGACGCATTCAAAAGTTATCGTTGTTTAAAAATTCACAAATTTTTGTTTTTTGGTATTTTTTAACAAATAAACTCATTTTTAAGCGTTTAAAATTCAAACTAAGCGGGAAGTTCTATGGTTGGCCTGCACGAAGTTCTATGGTTCTATGATTTTTTAAATAGTATCATCTAATGATTTTTTTTTTTAGGAAAGTAAGTTAGTTTAGGTTCATGTTTTAGTTTAGGTGGCAAACAGCCATGATAAAACAAGTAGTAGTATACTAAAAATTAACCGGAGAATATTCAATGTACATTTATTTCTACTAGGCTGTTTTTATTCTTTAACAGTTGTCGACTCAACAATGGTTAATGAGAAGCCCTTTTATCAGACGCCGCAAGACCTTCCATGAATCTTTTAGCAAATATATACCACCCTGCCCTACTGTATTAAATATATTTTTTTAATATAAAAACTAATGTTTCTTTTATTTTCTATTAGTTTTTTAACATCAAAACATAACAAAAATTAACTTTAAGGTACCTATAAGAAAGTTTTTATTACATTAAATACAGCTGCAACTTCCATCAATTTTACTCCTCAATGCAAAGGGTTAGTATATGTGCAGGGGTAATTAAAAGATTTGTTTATTGTTGGGATGGTAAAATGAGTGTTTGATTAATCATGTTTAAATAATTAAAGGTGGAATTGGTATAGCTGCAATGTGTTGTGAAATCTTGCTCAAAACATTGTGTTTTTACCCAGGCTGATGACAGGGCTTCATTGTAAAATTGAGTGAGGGACAAAGGTTTTATATATTAGGGAAAATAAGGAGGTGATCATATGGGCCAAAATAAAGAAAAATTTCCTACACAAACATGTCCCGAAACGCTTCTTTTACCAGCTATCTGCCATTTTGTTTTTTAACTAAATAATTTATATCTCTAGAACAGCTTAACCAACTGAGTTAAAATTTTGCACACAACTCATCAATGTCAAGACCTAATTTGAAATAAATAATCAACTTGTTCTAATAATCCGTTTCAAAATGGCGGCCACTTAAACATTAAAAGACTCCATCAAAGAGAGATTCCACGGTTGCACGCAGCGATTCCTGATGTCAAACAGAATGCGAGCAGAACATAGCGATCCAATTAGCAAAGTTTTGTGTGTGCAGTGTGCATTAATTTAAAAGGTCCCGTGAATGGATGTAACACATAAAGTGTGTGGTTTTTTCAGTTGCCTACACATAACATTTTCTTGCGAGTAGGATAGTATTTAGTAAACAGAATCACATCTTTCTAAACGGGATAAACCCCCACCAATTCAATTAACTTTCAATTTGTAACGCTTCAGACATCGCCATCTCTGTAAAAATCAACAACCATCCGTCTAGCCTAATCCTGTCTGCCCGCGTCCAAGTTTGGCCTTAGGTGATGCATACTTCGTAATAAGAGATCGCTGAAGTCATTGCAATATCATCGTGCGATCAGATCGCACTTTGTTTGACGAAGCCTTTAAATAAAAATAACTCAAAAACAGTAAATCTTAATAAAAATCACCAGGAGTAAATTTGTATTGCCCATTTAGTTTCATATTGAATGGTACAACTGTCAAACTAATGGTAACAGTGAAACAGCATCCAACTTTATTAAAATTGGTCTTGCAATTAATCATTGTCTACACTTTGTTCTTGTTTGACGGTGTTTTATTGTTACCCGTTGTTCAACAGTTTTGACAGTTATTACCATTGGTTAGGAAGTGGACGGGTTACAAAAATTGACTCTTGACGTTATGCCGTGTCAAAAATGTATGAACACATCAATAAACATAATTGTTACCGGTAATACAAAGCTAGGATTGGTACAAGATTGTATTTAACAGTTTAATTAGCCTATGTAGAACCTAGCAGATATAATTATTATAATAATTTAATTTGTTTAATGTTTAGCTTTTTTGGGAGTAGGCTAGTCTAAATAAATACTTCAAAATCAATCTGTACCTAAAGCCAAGCAAAAGAAATTTTTGCTGGGCCATGTACTTTAAATGAACAAATAACACTTAAAAATGTAGGCTACTCTACACTACAATTAATTGCTGTTGCAACAGTAAATTATTATAGGCTACAAGTACAAGATATCTTTTTTAAATTTTAACAGCAAGGCGAATTTATTGAAGAAAGAGAAAGAAAGAGACGAAATAGGATTTCTGAGAAAAACTTTTTATAACTGATTTCCAGCAGGTAGTGACAGTTGCAGAAAACAACGGGAGGGAAACATTTCTAAGAAGTGAGATAGGCCTACGTAGGCTAAGTTGTATTTTTAGTAAACTTATTGAAGTGATCATTAATCAGTTAAAATTACGATTTTGAAACATCCTCATTTTATAAAAAAAGAGAAAAATAATTGTATTATCAATGTCTAGTTTAGGAAAAAGGGTACCGTAGCCTAGTTATGGTGAATGATTCTATGTTAGAAGCAGAACAAACTGTCATACAGTAGCCTATTTATTTAGCGTATCTAGGCCTATAATAATAATTCGCTTAATGGAGTGTTTTAAAACAATTGCAATTTACAAAAATACACATTATTAATTATCATTTATAGGCATATTAACAAGTAAATTTTGATAGGTTAATATAAAAAGAAAGAGTTAGACTACCCCAAGCTGCCACATTACACTTTTAGTTGCCAAAGATGGACTTGAAATTTTAGAACAATTCCACTAGGAACTTTGATGATTAGAAATATTAATATTAAATTTTAATTTTTTTAACACAATTTGAATAAATTGTAATAACTTTATTTTGACAGTTTAAATTATTAGACCTTATATTTTAACCAAAGATATCTCCTCTAAGGATCAAAATTGTCAAAAGGGGCTTTTGCTATAAAAAACTTTAAAAACTTTTATAAAAAGTGAAATTTCACTTTGAACTTTTGTAACAACAGACCCTCTCAGAAAGTTTAGGAAATGTTCAATTTGTTTAGAGGCCTTGAAAGTATCAATTTTATACTAAAACCTTGTTCAACCGAAATTTGTTTATCCAGACAAAATTTTGAAAAAAAAATTTTTCTAATACTGAAAATACTTCGCTATTTCCTTATAAAAATCTCAATTTTAATTGTTCAGTTGTTTAAATGTAACACAAAATAAATAATTGTATTGTTTCTGTAATTTTCTACCATAAATTATTTTATTTTTCCTTAAAACTGTAGGCCTAATAATGGTAAAAAAACTAAAAAAATTTCCATATCATCATAAATACGGAAATAAAGTTACATTGATTAATGATTGATAAGTTCTATAAAAACTTCTTACTACTGTACACAATAATCATCACCATAAAGTGGCCAGACAGTTTTTTTGTTAATTAAATGCAGTATTAAAATATAGACATAAAGTAAAACTATTAAACAATTGGGCTACCTATATACATTGAGCATCAAATAAAATTAAAATTAAATACATCTTAATATTATATACACTTTATTTCCGTATTAATGATGATAAAACATTATTTATTTTGAAAACACATTTAATTATGTACTTTACTTTCCCTAAAATTAACCGATTTCCTTCATATTTGGAATCAAAATAATCATGCGATCAAAACACAAGGTGTGAAATATTTTGTTTTAAGTTTTTCTTTCAATTAAAAAAGTTTGCATAATGACATTGGCACAATCAGCAACGACCCACCAACAAAGGCCTACGACGAATGCCCATCCCCAATCTCGCACAGTAGACCAAGGGTAAGGGTAATTAGTACGGTCGACTGGTTGTGCCTCATCCTGAGGTGGTATACACTATATTGTCTTGTCCCAACAAAATTATAATTCAGATTGGAGTAGAGTCACCAAGTGTTATTTAATTGATTAGAATCAGCTGGAACCAAATAAAAACTAAGACTGAATATCCTTTGAGACAAAAATAAATTGCCTATTTTACAAATAATTGCATGTGAAATTGGAGATTTTTGAGAGGGAGTTCACCTACAAACTTAAATTTGTTTAGAACAAAATTATATTTCACTAGCTGTAGGACCCGTCTTCTCCAGTGTAAACCATAACGCCTGTCAGGTATTTAAAATGGTTGCAGAATAGGTCTACACTGTTCTACAGACGTAATATGAGTAAGTGATAATGTTGAGTGTTGATGGTGATAACCGGTGGCCTGTCTGTTCGTGAGCCTTAAAGTATTTATGATAAAGTTGACAGAATTTATATTTAACACTTTTACGTTTCGAGTTTCCTATTGAATACATGCATCTAAGATTAAGACGTGAAGTTTTAATAAAGTTATAACATCACTTTTAAAGACATCAAATTTGAAAATTTAGTGATAGTTCAGTATTTTATCTCAAAGCCTACTTGTTTTGCAAACACACTGAGACACATCATGAAGTATTAATAAAACTGTCTGTTAATATTATACAATATGCTGTTTGTATTTAGGAACTTCATTTTGTTGAGCAATTATTTTTTAGTGATAATAACTGAGAAAAAGGTAGACCTAAAGCAAACAAAAAAGTTGTAAATAGTTAAATGTAGAGATTCAACTTTATAAAAAAAAGTATGGGTGTGAGTGTCTATCTGTAACGACTTAAAAATAAATAGGAGTTGAGCGAAGTACATAGAATTAGAAGCTTCCAGCGCCGAACAAATTCATGACAGATATATTTTTGCTTTTGTTTATTTGTTTGTATAATAGCCTATGCAATTTTATTCTCAAATTTTTTTGATTAAACACCTGTGCAAATGCCTTACAAGCCGATTGTTTATTATGATAAGGTGCTTAAAAAGAGAGCACAAAATTTTGTGGTGGAGAGGCTTAGCATTAACACTAAACTTCTTCTTAGCATGGCAATTGTCTGTCTTAATATATTATGATTTTTATTCCCAGAGGTATCATTCAAAATTGGGAAATGCTAATATCAAAGACATGGAGCTCAAAGTGTAATTTCAATAATAACAAAACCATTTCAATGTTCCCCATTTATGTGAATAGAAAAAACTACATCCCATGTGTAAATCAAATCTCTGCAAGAAGTTTAGAAACAGATTTAGCAAAGAACTTTGTGAAGTAAACATAGTGGTGCACCGACGGGGGGGGGGGGGGAGACGAACAGGACCTGTCCCCCCCCCCCCCAGAAGATCTTTTTAGTAATCTGCATTCTATTTCAAATAATCGATAGTTGAATGTACGAATGTACGTAGTCGATATTCAATTGAAAATTACATTTATAACTGAATTCGTGATGTTATCACAAAAAAATTATAATTCTTCTAGAAATAAATAAATATGATAACTATCTTACACAATCATGATTTTCTAACAGTAATATTTAACCCACTTGCGTGGCGGCAAGGTTCATGAGTTGACGGTAATAATCTGGGGTGCTGGCTAGATCGTCGTTTTAACAACTGTCAATATTTTGTAAATATTTATTTTCATTCTATCTTTGCTTTCGTAAAATAAAAGTTATGTTAACTTGATTTGGAATCTTATTTATCCCTGTATATTGGCGATTGGTGGTAGAATAGTTTTATCAAACCTTTTATTTAATTGTAGACTTACAATATTTAAACGACTTAATGACATTTTTAATCACTTCTAAATATGAAGGTTTACATTTTTTTAACTTTAGAAAAATATATATTTTTTCAGAATTTGTGATAAGTTACAATATAATGTTCCACAATTTGTGATAAGTTACAGAACTTCCATCAATTTAGATTTTATTGAATATATATAGCCTACTCTGACCTGAGCTTAGTCCCCTCCCCCATAGCCAAATCCTCAGTGTGTCACTGGATGAACGTATAGTATTAAAACCAAATACAATAGAAAAAATATATGCTAACAAAATCTTAAGTAAAAAAATCTAACTTACGTAAATATATAACTACTGTAACTAACCCAACTATTGACAATAATTAATCGTAAATGTATTATGTACAATTCTTCCTTCAAAGTAACAAATCTTGTGAGATTGTAGCCTAATAGATAAATGTTTTAAATAAAGCTAATGTTTCTCATGAATGTAACCTAAATAAACAGTACCAGGAACTGGCACATACTTTCTCACAAACCTATTTAAATTATTAAACAGATTCACTGTGACTTCATAATTGTAGGTGGTGTAGAAGAGGTGATTTATTAAAGTAGGAGATTTACTAATAAATATTATTATTATTATCTAGAGAGAAAACTATTCGATCGATTTCGAACAAATTTTCTCCAAACACGTCAATTAGGCCTGTATAGATGCACGAAAAAAAGTTTTGAAAATTTTTGAAAAACAATCCCCTTTATGGCGAAAAACCCCCAAAAATCAGTTATTATTACTAGCTAAATGAGAATTTTTAGAAAGATGTGGTTTTTTGTATATGGTAGGGTAGTACATTAAAGGCTACAAATAAGCCAAATTTTATCAAAATCGTTAGAGCCATTTTTTTATAAAAAAATAATAACTGATTTTTTGGGTGTTTTTTTTTTTGCCAAAAAGGGGGTTGTTTTTAAAAAATTTTCAAAACCGTTTTTCATGCATCTATAAAGGCCTACTTGACATGTATGGTGCAAATTTGTTTGAAATCGATCGAATAGTTTTCGCCCTAGCTTTGTATACATACAGACATTTTGTAAAAACCACTTTTTTGGACTCAGGCGGTCCCAAAACAGATATTTCCACAAAAATCTCAACATCGATTTTTTTTGTGATCACTAAAATACTTTCTCTATACACTATAGTATAGTGAGAAAGTAGGCCTAAAAAAGGGGGAAAGAATATTGAAGATGGTAAGGCACATAGGCCTATTATTAAATTAATAAACGGTACCAGGAACTGGCACATACTTTCTCACAAACATATTTAAATTATTAAACAGATTCACTGCGACTTCATAATTGTAGGTGGGGTAGAAGAGGTGATATTTAAGTAGGAGATTAACTAAATATTATTATTATTAGCTAGAGGGAAAACTATTTGATCGATTTCGAACAAATTTGCACAAAACACGTCTATTAGGCCTGTATAGATGTACGAAAAAAGGTTTTGACAAATTTTGAAAACAACCCCCTTTTTGGCCAAAAAAGACCCCAAAATCAGTTATTATTATTAGCTAAACAAGAATTTTTAGAAAGATACGGTTTTCTGAATATGGTAGGGTACATTAAGGGCTACAAACAAGCCAAATTTGATCAAAATCGTAAGAGCCGTTATTTTATAAAAAAATAATAACTGATTTTTTGGGGGTTTTTTTTTGCCAAAAAGGGGTTTTTTCAAAACCGTTTTTCGTGCATCTATACAGGCCTACTTGACATGTCTGGTGCAAATTTGTTTGAAATCGATCGAATAGATTTCGCTCTCTAGCTTTGTATATACTGTATACAGACATTTTGTAAAAACCACTTTTTTGGACTCAGGCTAACCAAAACCAAAACGGATATTTCCACAAAAACCTCAACATCGATATTTTTTTGCGATTACTATACTTTCTCTATAGGCCTACTATAGTATAATGAGAAAATAAAAATAGGAATAACAACCAAATATATAAATAACTTCTTTTTTCTGCTCATAAATTTGACTATAAATTGACTATTTAAACACAGTTGATTAATCTTAAAATGATTGTAGGCCTATTAATTTACTGGAAATGTAAATTAAGTTAAACACATAATATGTTAACATTTTAAGAACCCCTTATAGCCTACTGTAGGCTATACACAGGTCAAGTGCACGCAATCAGATAATAGACATTCATTCACTTACACTTTTGATATTCCAAAATGATGGACCGATACAAATTGTCTCTCTTAATTTACACCAATTTGAATCCCTAATACGTTTGTCCTTGAATCGCAAACTGTGTGAAAAATCTTTTGTTGTATTTTTGGAAGTCATGCCCAAGTTAGGAAGTTACTAATTGTTATTACTTCTCTGTTGTCTGATCAAAGAAAATATAATCTTTATTTCTCTACTCAGTTTTTAATAGGACATTCAAAAACTGTGCAGGCCTGTCCTGTAAGTGTGATTATAAAGCCTACATGGTATATAATAGTACGGAAACCCCTAACCTTCTCATAGATAATAATTTCAAGTTAGTAAAAAATAAGTAGGGATGTTGCTTCCTTTTAGAAATAAACAACTATATTGCGATTTTCATGCTTTAGACTTATACTAAAACTTGCTAAACACAAAAAAAAATACTGGAAATAAGTTGAAAAACTTTATAATTTACTAAAAATAGACTGATACTAAAGTGGATTCAGGGAGAGTTTGCAGTAAAGCTCCTCCTACCAGTGATAAAGGTTGCACGTGCTCGGTGGGTAGGAGCCAATCACACGGTGTTGTTCACGTGATCGGGGTGCGGCATTCTTTGACGCATATGGCTGCTTCACAGTGGTGTCTCAGTCGCGAATGTCATTGTATGTACGTGTGCGTGCAGTGCTTGTATTTTTAATGTGTTTTAGTTGTTTTCGAGTTGTATATAATGTAATATTGGAGTAGGACTAATTGGGGTGTAATATAATTAGTAAACCATTATAATAGTTAATTTATAGTTAGGCTATAGAAAACCTTTCTCCAGTGACAAAAAACCAAAAGGGCAAAGCTGTACGTAGCGATAAGAGACAGTGCTTGTAAATGCTTACAAACGTGTACTGGCGGATAATCCAGGAATAATGAAAGACTTAGCTGTTGAGAAAGTATCTAATATAATTGGTATTAGCAAAATAAGTGTTTACAGTGTTGTGCCTTTGTACACGAAGAACCATATTTTAAGGGTTAAGTTCACCAAAAAACAAAAAAAACTAGACAAAATATTTTTGAAAAAGTGGATAACTTCCCAAATGGGCAATAAGAAGAAAATTTCACGAATTTTTTTTAGAAATGAACAACTTAGTCTACACTAGACAAAATATTACAGAAATTTAACAAAGATGTGGATTTACGGAATTTCAAACAAACAACATTTTTTACTTTCTAAGAGTTAAAATTTAAGTATAGGAAAAGTGGTAGGAACATGTTTATTTGTGACAGAGATGAAATAATATTATGGAGGAGAAAGTACCTTCGTCAGATTAAGGGCTTATCACTAATATCCCACTGGTCACAAAATTAATAAATCACTTATTACTCAATTTAAAATCATAAAAAAAGACATTAGATTTAACATTAGTCACTGAATTTGTCAATCGATTTATAATTACCGGTTTAAAAAACCTTGACATTGGAATTACAATTTACTGAGAGATTATTATTTCATAGAGGCCTCAGAAACAGAAACAGCCGCTGATAGAAACAGTTGAGCCACTTGCGAACTGGCCTCGTCCCGCCCAGTCACCAGCCGGAGGCGGTGCTTTACTGCAAACTCTCCCTGAATCAACTTTATATACATTTTCTTATTACTTGTTGATCAGACGTTAGCTACCCTAATTAATCTAATGTTTTAAATGTAGCATATTATGAGATGAATTATTGTTGACTCTCTTTTTAAAAAGTGTTATTGACTACAAATAAATATTCTGAATTATATAGAATAAATGGTGAATCCACCATTATACTAAGACATAGAGAAGAACGATACCAAATGAGCCTGCAATAGAGAAGAACGACTAACATTCAGTGAAACCCTGATACCATCTAATCTCGACTGAAGTAACCTACATCGCAACATCTAGCCTTAAAAAAATTACAATTAATTTAACCTGCCCTAACAACTTATTCAGGATCACTACGCAAATAATTTATTTCTATTAAAGAAGTCTGCATAAGTCTATGTTTGGCAAAACTTTGTGATGTTCAAAGTGAAATGGGAAAGATTAACAAGTTCGGTGCGGAAGACTCAACATAGGCCTAGGCCTATACGTCTTTGAGGAAGCCTTCTACGTGGCGGGAGACGCATCATGTGAGTCATTGGTGGTAACGTGAACGGCTCTATACGGGTGGGAGAATCTGTAGAATTGTCGAACAGGTATTGTTCTTGCTGTCTCGCCCTCAAAAAGAGCTTTGCGTTCATGTGGAACTGGTCGTTCCCGATTGAAAGTGTTTCTTTGCTAGTTTATCAACGTTTACACTTTTTTTTGCATTTCTAAGGTAAATTGATATTTGTTCCTTGAACTATTCAGTTTTTAACATTTATACTAAAAAAACTTATTTAAATTTATATATACACTTCATATCTATAGACAGATACAAATTTCACTAAGCCTAACTATTCGATCGATTTCGAAAAAATTTGCACCAAACACGTCAATTAGGTCTTCATAGATGCACGTAAAATGGTTTTGAAATTTTTTTTAAAACAACCCGCTTTATGGCCAAAAAACCCCCAAAAAACAGTTATTATTATTATTATTAGCTAAACGAGAATTTTTAGAAAGATACGGGTTTCTGTATATGGTAGGGCACATTAAAGGCTACAAATAAGCCAAATTTCATCAAAATCGTTAGAGCCGTTTTTTTATAAAAAAATAATAACTGATTTTTTGACCAAAAAGGGGTTTGTTTTTCAAAATTGTTCAAAATACTTTTTCGTGCATCTATAAAGGCGTACTGGACATGTCTGGTGCAAATTTGGTTGAAATCGATCGAATAGTTTTATCTCTAGCTTTGTAGGCCTATACTTTTATTAAAGTAGGCGAATAACTAATAAATATTATTATTATTAGCTAGAGAGAAAACTATTCGATCGATTTCGAACAAATTTGCACCAAACACGTCAATTAGGTCTTTATAGATACACGTAAAAAGGTTTTGAAAAATTTTGAAAAACAACCCCCTTTATGGCCAAAAAACCCCCCCAAAATCAGTTATTATTATTATTATTAGCTAAACGAGAATTTTTAGAAAGATGCGGGTTTTTGTAAATGGTAGGGCACATTAAAGGCTACAAATAAGCCAAATTTTATCAAAATCGTTAGCCGTTTTTTTATAAAAAAATAATAACTGATTTTTTGGGGGTTTTTTGGCCAAAAAGGGGTTTTTTTTTCAAAATTGTTCAAAACCCTTTTTCGTGCATCTATACAGGCGTACTGGACATGTCTGGTGCAAATTTGGTTGAAATCGATCGAATAGTTTTCTCTCTAGCTTTGTATACATACAGACATACATACAGACATACAGACAGACATTTTGTAAAAACCACTTTTTTGGACTCAGGGGGTCCCAAAACGGATATTTCCACAAAAATCTCAACATCGATTTTTTTTTGCGATCACTATACTTTCTCTATACTATAGTATAGTGAGAAAGTAAAATTGTAAGATACTAAGTAGCCTAATATCTCAAAATTGTTATAATTTTGAGAAAATATTGTCGTATATTACATTAAGTTATTGTTGTTTTACCACAGAACATATTTTTAGTTATAATTACAGTAGGCATACATCGCAAACATGTTTGGTAGGCAGCTGAGTGGCATAGGCCTACATCAATCTTCTGAAATATTTATAGGCTAAAACAATTTATTATGATCGTCATAACTCCAATGCAAATAAAAATATGTATTCTTACATCTAGATTCATCAGGGTGACCTCATTAGATAGGCCTATTTATAGTTAGCAGTCAAAAGCATTTATCAATAAATATTTACCAAAAACCAAAGATTGAAATATTAATTTATTAACTTAATATGAGGGGAAAATGATACGTAATAAGTTAACTGCTCAGATCAATCAAATCTTAATAAAAAATTTAGCCTAGGCCTATATCTAGGTATATTGCACAGCATATGTAACTGGCTGTATACACATGTAAAATTGTGTTGTAAAAATTTGACAGCTTGCAGAGGTTAAAAATTTGTGAATGAACTTTATAAATGCCATATGAATGTTCTCTATGCTAAATACGGTATTAATAAGTTATATATATGCTTTATATTAACAGTGACTTTCCATTTACTTAAAGTGAAAAAACGTAGGCTATTAAATTTTTTTAAAGAATGCAAATTGGTTATCATCGCCTGAAATTAACATTTTTTTTAAATCCATATTCTTCATCCGCATTTCAACCATGGAGCTTAAATTATCTCTACCGCAATATGACGAGGTGGCATGTTGTAAACTGTACCCATATAATCTTTAGGTTTAAATAAATGAACGTAGGCCGAACATGACAAACCCATTATCACAACTCTATGTCAAAATTATCGAGAAATCTAGGATAAACCTAACCTTTTATATCCCAATTTTGAACAACACTGGCTTTCAAATTATAGCTTAAAGGATATCTCTGAAATAAGTAGGTTAGGTCTAATGTAGGCCTATAGGCTACCTCTCTACTTTAGTTGTTGGTATTCTCTACATTACCTTTGCAGAAAAGATTAGGCCTAGGCCTAATTGATTTAATCGGCTAATTTCACATTTCTTAAACCTAGGCTTAGCCAGATTTTTGTCATAAAATGGTTCTAAACCTTTACAATATATTATAGCTAAATACCTATTCCAATCAACACATTATTTGTAGGAAAAACTTAACTGATGCAAAGACAGACATAGATAGTATTAGGCTGGTAACCTTATACCCTAAATTTTTATCTGAAAATTTTCTGGTGACCCAATCTTAAAATAATACCAGGTCAATTATGAATGTATAGGCCTATTATAAGTTACTGTAATTGTAATATGATTGAATTGTTCATTTGAAAGGATTTGACGATTTACTTAGAGCCTACAAAGGCAGCAGTATAATTTATTAATCATTTACATAGGCCTAGGCTCAAGTTAGGCTTAAATGGAAAATGGTGTAATTTAAAAGGACAGATCTTTATCAATTTCATATTAGCAACAATGTATTGTACACTAAATTTTGTAATCTTAAAATATATCAAAATCATATATAATCAATTATATCATGCCGAAATCCAAAAAAAGCAGGCCAATAGCAGCCATGTTTGAACCAATTTTAGGCCTAACCAACGTCATTTCTACTTGAGCTCTGCCGAGTAACTGCACTTACTACTTATTTTCATGCCCCCTAATGGAGGATTGGGTGGTTGCTTGTTACCCTCTGCAAAGGACGTTGTTCTGGGACGTCCACTCATTTCTATCTGCGATGGTTTATTTCATAGGTGTTCATGAACTTCATAGATTTATCACATTTCTTGCTAACACCCTTGCACACGAATAATCCGACAGGGGCTGGTAGGCCTGTTTAGGTCCTTCTTAAAAAATAAGGTTGTATCGTTCGAGGCTCATAAAAAAACACCTAATTTGAACTTATTCCATACAACGCACAACACACTTTTTACGGTAATTCAATTATCCATTTTAGGTAAAATATAAGTACACAACATCCTACGAAAACCACCCATTATTCACATCACCAACAAAATTTTAGATGCTCAGCATTGACCCGTTCGGAAACACTCGTACCCAATCATGTTCATTTCCAATCTTACGGAAATGCCCGAACTTGACGTCACATAGCAACCTCACTTACGTCACGTAAAATGTTGAATTACCCACAATACCTTTCGAGGCTATTGGTAATAATTCAAATCTCGTTACCGCTTAAAATATTACAAGGTGTTAAGTTACTGTATAATATTATTATTATATTAGTTAATTAAAATATATAAGGCTAGGTATCATATTATTAAGTGATACTAGACTTATTATATATTTTTTAATGAAGTAGTTAACTTTATTAATTAGGTTTATTGTTATAGATTATTATTTCTAAATACAAGTACAGTTCTAAATGTAAGCTTATTAGGTGTTCATTTTTAATACAATTTTACATACCTACTTTTGATATTTTGTTTAGCACTATTTCAACTATCATAACCAATAAATGGGTTTTGATCATTACCTTTAACAGAATAAAGTTTTTATAATTCCAATTTTGTGTATGCCAATACTGACAGGACAACTGATTTTTATTTTAGACTAGGGGAGACCCCTGCGTGCTCAGCATGCCAACGCCGATGGAACCTTCTAAAAACACATGTTATGTTTTATTTATAATAAAGGTGTAGAATTAATAATAACCTCAAAACTAGATAGCAAATAATGTTAAATGTTCAAATCAAATTATTTTGTATAATTTTATAGTAGCAGTTATAATAAAGGTTAAAAGAACCAGTAAGGAACTTAATTAAAACCCTAACCAAAAAGTTAGAAATACCATTAATTGTTTCTTATTTTGAAATCAGCTGTTAATATTGGTTACTAACCATCAATTACTCGCTATAATAAATAGGCCTACTATTAAATTATAATATGTCTTATTTATTTTTAATTAGGATGTAACATAGTTTTTTCTTATTTTTAAATTCCATAATGCAAGTTTTTATTGGTTTGTGTGTGTGAAACATTTGTTGGTTCAGTCTAGGCCAGAGATAATATATGGTCTAGGCCTAACTTAAAATATTATTTTGTACTAAGCTGGACACCTGAATCAACAGCTGTTTTATCTGTTATTTTATTCAATTGGTTGCTATGGTAATAATGAATGTAAATACATTCCAGAAATATATGTGTTGGTTTATCTATCAGTCTAGGCCTATCCTAAAATTATGTTTAATTTATTTTACCTGCCTTAACAGCAACATACACACATAATTTATGTTTTTGTGCACATCTTTCCACAGTACATTTTAAACGATATAAGTTTCATTTTCAATTGTCGTTTTTTAGTTTTTCATAATGTTGTTTATTTATTGGTATTACAGCTTGGGTTTAACGTCCAACTTGATCCTGTGAATTTTTTCCGACTAAATTTAAATATATTGAAATAAAAATGTTTTATCAATATGAATCCGAGCCTATATTACTCGGGGTTAGTGTAGCTTATTATTTCAACAAAATTTCAATTGGTTCAGTAGTTTCGGAGATTACCCGGCCCCTACATAGAAACAAACAAATTTTACCTATTTATAATATTATTATAGATAGTGTATGTTGGTTTTACAGATGGCTTTGTTTACAAAAACCTGTTTTAAAAGTTATAAATCCAAATAATTGTTTCAAGTTTGAAATCAGCTGATAATGAAAATATTATAGGAAACAGCTGACTACTGTTATTATTATAGTCAATAAACATATGTAATGGCGCTTATGTTTTTGTTAAATATTGAGTATATTTTTTGTTGTTTTTATGTTCAATAGATGCTGCAGTTTTTGAGAAAATAGATAAAAACACCCTTGTATTCAAATGAAAGTTTGTGTCAAAATTTCAAAGCAATCAGTGAAGAACTTTCGGAGATTATCGATTTTGAACAAACCCACATTTACATTTTTATTTAGCCTATATAGAAAATATTATTGCTTCTAAGCAATATTTTTAACTCAAAAATAAAAATAAAATGGCAGATGTGCAAGTTTGTCAGTGGCAGCTTATGATTCAAAATGTTGGTAAAGCCTAAACTAATAATATTAGTGGTGAAATGACTATGTTTGGTTTTACCTTCACAGTTTCCAAGAAGTAATTGAAACAATTAACTAAAACATTTATAGTCAGTTCCATAAATAAATATTGCATTACAAAACTAGTTTTGATAACTACAGAGTAGCCATAAAGTACCTTTGAATATACA
>JAGFPH010000804.1:361814-381060 GCA_018207615.1 Philaenus spumarius
TCTTTTACTAGTTTGTTCTTACTCAACTGGGTCAAAATGTTATAACTATCAACTTATTTGACTTATGGTCCTTTTGATTAGAAAATGCATCTTTGATGAATTAAGGATGTTACAATCTCTCTACCACAAGGCCTCGCTCCTATCACATAACAAACTACTGTCACCATACTTTGTTAGATATTATGAAAGATTCTGTTTATAAGTTTGAAGAGAAGAGTATTTGTGACTGACAAAATTAGGCAAAGAAAATCCGTTTATTTGAAACAGCCAAATTAATATATACAAGGGAAGGCAGGGTGGCACAGTGGTAAAATGTCCTTCTCCAGTCTGCTATAGTTGAAAATACTAACATAGTTGCGTAAGTTCAAGCCTAGTCACTGGTGTTTAATTTATAAGGTTCATTAGTCTAACTGGTTTTAACATGCTGGTACAGACGCAAAATAAAAACAAAAACTAATTTACTCACAATTTTTTTTATTTTAAAGATTTTCTTTCATCTATTAAAAAATGCCTAAGTATTAAAAAAATATTGACTGAGAGCAAAATTAGAACCTATTGCAGTTGTTACCATGGTGAGACTTCTGGATAATAATATCTGCCTAGATCTAATTTCATGGTTATAGCTCAAAAGTTTATGTGTCCGTTTCAACTTGGCCAACATTAGGATCTCCAAAAGTACAGTTCGAGCAAACTAGGAGTGAACTTGGCCTAATGGGCGAGTCATCCCTTCTACAGTCTACTTCTCCTTAAACCTGCCTTGGCGGTACAACCAATTCCACAAAAAAATAGGTCCACAAATAACATTTAACTGAGGAAATAGACAGCGCTCACATTCTTATAACTTTACGTACTTGCTTACAACCTTTTTATAAAAAAGTATTTCACATTTTAGAGAAAACTATGACAAATATCTATAAATAACTAAGGTTTTGTTTCATACAAAATTATAAAATGTTATAGGTCTAACTGTGATGCAAAATTTTACTAAGTTTTTTATAAAATAAAAGTGGTGACAACAAAAATGTTCAAAGCGAGAAATTTTTGTATTTTTAGGCAAAAAGAAAACTTTTTGCGAGAAAGTTGTTGATAATTAGTGGAATTAACTTTTTTATTTAAAACTATTTTCTGTACGACCTTTTGTTCAGTCAGGAGGAAGGTAATTCCAGTAATGAATACATTTTGTGCTTGTTTGACATTGATTTGGTGCGATCCTGGCTGTTCCGTAGATCCAATGACACCATAATACTATCTTGTTTTAATCATACTGTATTATTTAAAGTTTAGTTAGGTTAAAGTTAGTTTTTGGTTTTGTATTCTTTTAACATTGTATTGTTAGTCGCCAGGTTGGTGAAAGTTAGTTAATACACATACGCAATTTGTGTGGGAAAAGTAAATAGGATGATGTAACGGGAAGGGTATCTGAGGAAATACTTACTGCCTTCCTGCTCTCTTTATTTGTCGATTCCAAGAAAGCATTCTCCTCATAATTTTTAACACATGCGCAAAAGATTTGTCAACCCTTGGTTCACATATTTCCAGTATAAAAAACTAACAAAAAACTAAAATAAACTAACCCGAATTCGTAAAATGTTTCTGAATATTTTAATTTATTATAATGCATAGAATCCGATCCTGTATTATAGCACAATAAGGTTTTTTTGTGACACTTGTATATATTTATAAATAAAACAACTAATTTTTACACGTCCTGTTCACTAAGAAAAATGTGTTTATCACTTTTATTTACCGTTACATTACAGTGACAAACTAGGATGTACAGTGAAGAACGGGGGTTCATTTTTTTTTATTGAGGTTGTACTGGTGACGTTGGACACAACAAACACAGCGTGGGGACCGGGCCTTACTTCCCCTCTCGGGGTGCATTGCCGGCGTGAGGAATCTGTACAAGATCTACAGCAAACTTCAAATGGAAGACTTCACCTTAAGTGAACCTTTTTTAGTCACTTTTTAGTGACCATTAAAAATATGAATTTGAAATTTAAAAAATTTGACCTCATTTTTCAAGCTATACAGTACTGTACTTTGAGGTCCTACAAAAACGTTTAGATCATTTTGAGCTCTTTGTTTACCATACTGTTTGAATGTTATAAAACAGGAAACCCCCTCCTATCCGTGACTGACTGACATTGTTTGTCTAGACGTCTCAGTTCAGTTTTGTCGCAAAGTACAACCGTTTGTGATAGGCGTTATTGCATTGTTTTTTTTTTTTTTTAATAGTGATTTTACAGTGTTGTGAGTTTACTTCTATTCTGTTTACTTTAATTCTATTTACTCTATTGTAATTTTATTTTATTACTGTATACAGTACAAGTTTGTAATGGCAAGCACAAGTTCAAAACATAAGCATTAAACATTAAATTTATCTGATAAATGGGAAATCATTAAAAGATATGATAGTGGTGAAACTCCAACGTCGATATGGGGTGAGCATTCTTCAATGTGCAAATACTGTACGTTTTGTTATGTATGCCTTTCATTTTGTAATACACAATTAATGTTTTTTATTCTGAACATGTACATATATTTTTTCATGACCCCTTTGTGCTCACTAGGTAAAATTAATTGTTTATTAGCCTACTGTCCTAAATGGTTTTACATATGAAAATTACAGCAATTCCCGTAACTTACTGCTAATCTTAGACATTTGAAAAAATCTTTTTCGATAATCCAGACACTTTCGATAATCCGACACCCTCTTGGTCCCATAAATGTTGGATTATCAAGAGTCAACTGTACTTGTAATACCCATTACTTATAATACTGTATTATAATAATTATAATACAACGCACCATGCATAATAAATTGCACCATGCTTACTGCTAGTGGAAATATGAATGAAAATATTGACTTAAATTCTATTTAAGGAAAATAATTACAATTACTCACTGAATGTAAGCTTTGATACCCATGTGTGCGCCTTGCAAGGTAGTGTCCAGAGTCATGTGGATAGGGTTAGTACATTCTCGGGCGTAATATTCATGAATAACGGAAGAATGTGATGTGACCTCATGTCCAGTAGCCCACCAACCAACAATCGTCTCAAACTTGTTTACTTTCATGTTCATTTCATACATATCCATTGCATAGTTTAACTCTGCTTCGACCTTAAAATAAAAAGTCAAATTTACTGGAGTAAACGTATTAATTTCACTGACAAAGTTCTTAAACTATCATAAGTTGTGATGTCTACAAGAGATTAAGAAATGAATACAATTCTGAGAATGAGATGAGCAACTCACAGCTACTGCTGTGGAAAGCACTAATTATGCAGCATTTTCAGTCCTTTTATTTGTGGAAATAAAAATGTTGCTGCTTTTATACCTTTCTGAGTAGCCTTGACAGTCACCACTAAAAATATAGAATAATATAACCTGAATGTCTATAAAATTCTCAGTCTCAACTTTACAAATTAAATGTTCTTGATATATTATAAAAAAATGACATGGTAATGTCATGACTGGAACATTTTTTTTTAGAACTTAAGTTTAGTTAAATCCAACCTTAAAACTATTATTGAATCAAATTAATTTGATGTTCTTCCTTTTGAAGAACTAGGGTGGAAATGGAAGTAAATTATGATAACATATGACTTTATGGCTCTTTAATTAATAATGTATTTATTTCCTTTATTTTCATTAAAAACTACTTATTTCCTTCAATCTTCTGTTTTCATTGAGTTGGCTAAACTGCATCCCCTCCAAGTCTTGGTTCCGCAAGGCTTACGTCACTCTAGATCTGAAATCCTTGCCTATTGTTCTTTCTAATTGTTCAATAACTTTGCCATGTGTGATCCAATTTTCTTTTGCTTAATCTCTTCTTCTTGCGTACACGTCGCTCTTTCGCTGCAAAATAAAAGATAGTTGTCCGACGTTTGGTTCACTTGCGCAACACGTTTCCCGTTCCACCGCATTTTTCTGCGAGTAAGTCTTTTGTTTTTCCCGGTCTTCACACCTTGACGCTGTCATTGTTTTTGGTTGTTTTTTTGCAGTTTCTCGCCGATCCTAGATTTTTTTCTAACTTTGTGGGACTTAGCCTGTTACTAGAATTTAACTACTTTGAATTTAATATTTAAACCGAAATTTATTTCCAATACTGGTTAGGCCTACTGCCAATACAATTCTACTGTATACTAAATACCAACTTGACTTTATTATTTATGATTTTCAAAAACTTTAATTTATTTTATTAGCGTTAAAAGTGTGAGTGATCTCACCTTGTTAATTTAATTATTTTAAAATATCATATTATTTTTTTTATTATATAACTTTATCTACTTTATTATTTGTCTTACGTCAAAATCTTGGAATCTTGGAATTTTTAACCATTTTTTGATCTTGTGAACTTTGTCACCTTTGCTACTTTCTTTAATAATCAAAATTTGTTATTTTACCTAATAACAACTAATTTTGGTCTACTTAAGTAAAATTGAACTTTTCCTTTTACTTAAACCAGAATTTCCTTTAGTACTTTTTACATTTATGATTTGTACCTCGCATGTGCAATGCAATGAACCATGAAAAATACAAGTTCATAGATTCCTGAATCCCTGTATTCCCGTAAAAATCAGTCTTTCGAGGCTAAGTTAGTTTTCCTTTACTAACTTGTCTAAGTTCAACGTTCATCTTTGCAGATAAACTCCGTCTCGCTTGAACTTGTCCTATTTTACTCTACATATGGACAGGCACCGATGCTAGCTTAAAAAAAATCAACATTTACAATATTTTTTTAAATTTCGAAATTTTAAGTATACTAATACGAACCCTACCCATTGTAATATATAATTTACGAACTGTTTAAAAGATATTTAAAATAAATGTCTATCACCGCTCATTCTTATTACTTGGTCCCGATCAAGTTCAGTTTATTTCAGTTGTGTCAATTTTCTTCAGTTTTATACATTTTGTAAATGGTGGTTCTCCAATAATCCGTACACCTACCAGTTCGTTTTATCCTTCAATTTCTACTTCTTTTAGTGCACCTACAGATGTTCATGTATACTTGAGCGGTTTACATGTACAAGTGTACTGCGCAAGTATAGGCCTACATGAGCGTCTGTATGGATGATATTGCACATGAAGAAGTTTGGATTGGCAAACTGTATACTTGTACAAGTCGTATTTGCGCATGCACACTTGCGCTAGTGTAGGAGCAACCGTGCAAGTCTTTCTTTTGTATCAGAGGGGTGACAAGCGACAACAGTTTTAAATATGTCTCCTCATTCATTCACAAGTAGTTATGCCAGTCCTGGGGATGTACTTTTAATTTATTCAGGAGATTTACAACATGAGAAAAAGTATGCCTTTTCTTTAGCCACTCTTTACACCAGGTGCTGCGTTTCTTTTTTTTTTTCTTCGATACAAAATGAGACCGGCGACAGCGAGTAGATCTTCATTACCACTCGAATACACGTTTTGGTTGGAATCTAAACACACATCACAATGTACAACAACACACAACAGTAGAAAAACACAATGGGACAATGCGAAGAAAGCACAAACTGTTCAAGTTGACAGTTACGTATGGTGCCTATAGGGTTTTCATGTATACTTGCGCAGTACACTTGTACATGTAAACCGTTTATGTATACATGAACGTCTGTAGCCTTTATGGTGCACAATATTCTTTTTAGTATTTATGTAAAACATATTTATCTAGGTCTGTAGCTCACCTCTGCATCACAAATACTGTTTCATTTTCATTTATTACAATTAGTCGAATAATTGACCAGTATGTATGATGTGATACATAACTACCATATATTATAAAATAGGTCTACTACAAATTTTACTAAGGAATAATATCTATTAAACAACTAAATAAGGCTTACCAAATCTTCATGTTCTTTGTGAGGTACACAGAAGCAGTTTGTTACTTCTACGACACCTTTATCCACAGAACCTAAAAAAAAAAAAAACAGTTAAACTAATTGAGTTATTTATATCACAAGAAGAATGATTAAAGCAGCATCAAAAACATATTGAAATGTGGTGTACATAAGCATTAATAATAATCAAGAACAAAACGGTAGGTTTAGGCTATATAATGTAGGGTATCAACAATATTTCAGTCTTAGTAATAAGGTTAATCACCAAAGAATTCATTATTATTCACAATTAATTCAATTAATACTTCTCTTTGAAGGAGTAGAGTTAGTTATATCAAAATGACTGACTGGAGTTGAATAAAAACTTTTAAAATAATACTTTTAAAACTTTTGAAGTGATAACTTCTATTGGCCCGTTGGGCACTTTCGCTTGACTATGTTTCTGAAATCTCGCGTCGCGCAAACTTTTTGCGTAGACACAAGTCAGAGCGTTAAGAGGGAATAGGCGATACATAGTATATATAGACAAGTAGGCGCGTGGAGAGGGAATAGACGACACATAGTATGTCATAATACTTTATTATAATATTAATATATTATAATAATATTATATTATAAGTAGGCTATGAGAAAAATAGTGACCATTTAATGTAAGCAGTATTTATTTAGTGACTAATGATTTTGAGTGAGCTATTAGTGTATGCACTCTACATAGAATTTTAAGAATAATTCAATATGTAAAGGATAAAATTATAATAAAGTATTATAATATATTATGTATCATCTATTCCCTCTCCATGGGCTTACTTGTCTATGTATACCATTAGCTGACAGGACAATGTTCACTATTGCAATAATATGGTTATCTACACAGCAAATGTTACATCTTACAGTATTTTAGCTGATTCTGTGTGTATTTTGAGACAGTGGTTTTTTACCGCTTGCCTATGTGCTTTTATGCGATTTGTATTAGAAAAACGCTTTTGTCTTTTTTCCCTCGTTTTTTGGTATTTGTTCTGGATGCAACCGAACTGCATCAGATGATGATGTACACTGTTCTGATAGGGTTGGAAGTTGAGAAATTTGGAGACCATCGTCTGAAACCTGGGATCGGAAAGCTAACTGTATTTCCTCCATACTAACATCCATTGAGTTAAACATTAAACAAATAAAAGAGCACTGTGGCGACAAAATCACACTGATTTAAATAAAAAACCCGAACCACAAAACAAGGAGCAAAAACTATAACTAAACAACTAAATTGTAAGTTAAGTTAAGGGTAAGGTATTAAACTTAACTTACAATTTAGTTGTTTAGTTATAGTTTTTGCTCCTTGTTTTGTGGTTCGGGTTTTTTATTTAAATCAGTGTGATCCATTGAGTTGTCCGGTAAAGAAGGTGTGAGAGGAATAAGAACATCAAAGTTGCGTCTCGTCAGTTCCCCAGTAAAACTTAGCCTCCCTACTCCCTCAATCGGTTCGCCAAAACTCTCCCACAACAAATAACCATCTCTGTACACCTGAAATTCATAAAAAATACTTCGGATGCTGCTTGAATATCACAAGAGGTTCCAAAAGTTTGCTCATATCTGCGATATATTCTTTTTTTCTTGAATAAATATCTCCTGTTACTTTTAAAGTATATGGTTTGAACCTGTGCCAATTGTTTGAAACAGGATTAACAATTGAAAACTGTTAAGATTGCAAGACAGAAGCTCTGCACATAGTTTTACAGCTTACTTACAGCTGTTGGACCGTTTGAATTTTGAATGCCAATAATCCGGTGTTATTAAGAACTGCATGGTGTTGCCAACTGGTGAAGATAAAACTGAGATGAGCGGGAAACCTGTTTAAGAGCGTTAGACGCAGTAGAGTTGTAACAGTAACGGTAGGTCAAATTGTTGTGTAGGCTATTGTTATTTTTTTTAAATTTTATATTTTGTTAACCACCCTACGAGCCCTACCTAAATACATAAAATTGATATACCTTTTTGACCGATCCACCAATTTCACCAATGCACCAAATAACAAAATTTCTTGAATGTGCCATTAAAAAAGAAACAAAATTAAAACACAGCCACCACAGTTTAAAAAACAGCTTTGGCTTAATCAACAAAATTTTGATAAAGTCCAAATACTACCCGAAATACATTCATTTCCTTTGACATATCCAACCGCTCTACACTAACGTTCTCATAAAAGAAAAAGTAGTAATCCTACAAAAAAGACTAAAGGGCGGCATACTATCTGAAGAAACTAACTAACTGAAGAATTGGTTGACCTACTCTCCATTTGTCTCTCCCAAAATTACTTCAATTTCAACAATTAAATATTCCTACAAAACAAAGGATTTGTTAAAAACTTTCCAAAACATAATATGTACTACCACCCTTACGTAGATAACATTATCTGTTTATTCGATGGTGACAAGGAGACAAATAGCTTAGACTTATTTACATAATACTTGAACAACATACACCCACAGTTAAAACCTCCGAAATATAATCTAACCCTAACCTTAACTACCTCGACCTCACAATATCCAGACATGATAACAAACATACGTTCAAAATTTACAGAAAACCAACACAAACAGACCACATCATACACAACAACCCCCAATCACACAAACTAGCTGCTTACAGCAGTTTTGTTCACAGAACACTGAATATAGCCCTACATATGAGCCAAAATAAAATTATTAAACAAATAGCAAATTGGGTTGACTCAAAAATGGTTGACAAACTGACACAAAAACAGAAAATGAAATCAACAATCATAACAGCAAGTTTCAACATAAAATAAAATATTCATTTTTGGTGCCAAGTAACAAATAAATATAAGTAAGTTAAAATATTAATTACCTTGTAGGTCCGTCTTGTGACTTAAGTGAGTTAATTCTTGACTAGTTTCGGAGTCTTGACCCCATCATCAGAAAATACTTATTTCACTCTTATGAGCTCGTCAAACACAAAAAAACATCAACGTGTCTGACACTGTAGTGCATTCAGTCATATCTGTTGGAGTAGGCCTACTGCCGGCAAGAGCAAATAGTCCAGCTGATAAATGATTTAAAGCCGTATCATATAAACGATGCGAATGGAAGGAAAGTTGATCATTTAAGATGATATCTGGATCGTTTTTGAAGGCTTTGTAGATCTCAAATTCCTCATTGCCCTTCATTAGACTAAAATAGATAGAACCCAAATAATGACACAACCAGAGACTACAAATACATTTCCTCAGAATACACCAGCCTCTTGCCTAATGTGCTGAACAACATTCTCAAGAAATGTAACATCACCCTTGCATTCCGAACGTACAAATAATAACAATCTTCACCCCTTAATCTTTTCGTAGAACGGACACCCCCATTGTACATAAATCTGGCGTTTACAAAATAAAATGCCCACAGTGAAACAAATATTAGGCTACATAATAGGACAAACCGGGAGAAATTTCATAGACCGGTACAAAGAACACCTGCCCTGCAACAAAACCAACATCACCAAGTCGAACTACGCGCGTCACCTTGCTGAAAGCAAACACGGACCAGGTGATCTTAAATCCAGTGTAGAAGCAATACACGTTTGCAAAAAAAGCAGATTATAGAACGCGAATGAGAAATTCGAGATCTACAGAGCCTTCAAAAACGATCCAGATAACATCTTAAAATGATCAACTTTCCTTCCAATCGCGTTGTTTATATTATACAAGGTAATTAATATATTATAAAATAAAAGAAGAGCATATAAAATTTGTAGGCTACCTATGAAATACAATCACATCCTAGCATTCTAGACCGTAGCACCAAAAATATAGGCTATTCCATAAATTATATAGTTTCAACATCGCTTACCGCACTTCCAACAACTTAGGCAACTTTCTTAACAATAATAGATTGAAGCCAAAACAAAAATAAATATGACAGTAGTGGAGTTTACAAACTCACTTGCAACGATTGTGATGTAGGCCAAACTGACAGATCCTTTACCCAAAGATTCAAAGAACATTTACCTTTCCATAGAAACACTTTCTCCTAATAAGCTGAACATCTAATAAATACCAATCATACATACACCGATATCAACACCAACCTAACTGTTATTTATAATGAGAGGAAAGGAAATCATCTTGACATGTTAGAAGATAATATGTATACTTCCCACAAGAATAACCCCAACCTACTTCTTAATGAAAAGTTGGTGCAAGTTTACTATTCGACCCTAGGCTAACCTATGGCAACAGAAATGCGAGAATAATAATAAAAAAAACCTAAAAGGTCCTAACCTATAGTATTTAGTGACAGTATTCAACATTTAACAGGTAAACTTATGCCTCAGTTTTTAAACATAGGTCTGTAAATCTAAGTTGAGAGCACTTCTTACTTTCCTGATAAAGATCTGTAGCTGATGCTATTTCTACAAGAAGTGGTATTCTAAAAGTTCGCTGCACTTTCTAGTATGATAGATGGATAATGCTGCTACTTTACTCTCACTCTGTAAGAAATCGGCACAGAAGTAAAGTTTCTGTAAATTTACCTCACTAAACATACTCCAAACCTAATTTGCAATATTATTAAGTCGAAAACAGAACTGTGTATTGCAACATTTACACCTACAGTGCTTTTATAAACATATTGGAATTTTAACTTACCTAGCAGAGTTCCAATAACACGATGAGTATCTGCACCTCTTCTTTCATAAGCATCTACTATTTGAAATAAGACGACAGGATGAACTTTTACAAGTAAATTTAATGCCATAATTACTTTTAAGGTTAGGTTTGAACAATAGGAAACAAGACTTGAACCTGACGTTGGAAATAAGAAATTACAAGGAAAGGAAGCTACACTGCTACAGTCACAATGTCACAACCTCTAAAATCTCAGAACTTTTAGTTTAGATTAACAGGATATTAAATTTGGACCAGTGACTAACTGAATATTTTTACAGTGAATAACTGGCAACATTGCTTTATATTTTATAATTTTAGCCATATTATTTTATTAAGGTACATTATAAATATTGTGTTGTATAATGTTGATTGAAAATTGAAGAATTTGATACAATAAAATTCTATTGACAATTATTTATTTATTATTTGGCCAGTATCTTCCACTTTACACCTAAAAAAGTCACTAATAAACATATTATACATGTAGTGAATTTTCTATTATTATACAGTAAAACTTTTCTTCTTTGTATTGTAGATTGCATAAAATCAGTAAATATAATTAAAGTAATTGTAAGTTTTAATAACGGAGTCACAAATTATTAATATAATATAAGTTGAAACCCATTTTAATGGTATATTATTTTGTAACAAAGGAACAAAGGATGTGGACCAGGTGCAAATAATTTGCATTCGTTTATAGTAAATACCACTAACTTAAGTTGTAAAGTTATGAGATTGTGATTGTAATATATTATGTAGTTTTCAATGTTAATTGACATAAATTTAAAAAAAAAAAACTATAAGAATGCTTTATTAGTATTTATGCCTTAAAAAATATTTTATTATTTGAGTTACTATATACTTAGCTAGTTTTATTAGACAAATCTATTGAAGTTTAAATAAATAATAAAGAAAATGAAGCTTTAAAAACAAAAATTGTGCCAATACCCATCATTAATAAATATCTACCAGGTCACATGTTATAATTATTGTTGTAAGTGGAAATAATTATGTTTTAAAAATTTGAGTATCTTTTCTGGTACTGACTAAAAATAATATCGTTAATTCAAACCTAGTTTAATTAATTATAATATTCAACAGTATGCAAATAAAATGAAAATTGTGTTAATTTTTAAACGTAGCTTAACAAGTATAAGTGGAACTAACATTATCTTTTTAAAGATGTTAAAATTGCAATATTCTTTAAGGTCAATATTGGCTTTGTTTAATAAAATAATTTATTTGTAAAATTTGAAAATACTGTAGCTCTTTTCTACTTGTTAATCCCTATTACTAATTATTCTAAACTGAGATCGTCCGTTTCAGCTGAAACTTGGCAACAGAGGAACTTCGTGCCGTTCCCTTGTTTTCAATAATCATCATGGTTCTTGTTCCGTCCGCTATGTCCTCCACCAATAGATCCTATTTTATCTGCATTGCAGAACGCGATACCCAATTGAGGTGGGAGCGGAATTTAGACAAAACCTGAAAGATCTAAATTATAAAAGTGAGTACAAAAATGGAATTTTCTTACCTCCTCTAAAAATTTTCTCTCGTCACAAACTTCGAGCAACCGGTATCGGCCCCTAAACACTGTACATTTTGCATGTTATTATTGTTTTAATTTTCGTCTGATATTAAATGTTGGCTAAATTTAGGCTTGGTGTGTGCAAATGTATTTTTAGGCTACCTTTACATAATTTTTTACTACTTGTTAACGTCATAACTCTGTCCCTCAAAATTTTATAATCGGCCTTGCGTGAAGTTGTACCCAACAACATAACCACTATAGTTTTGAAATCATAACCTAAAATCTGCTACATTATTACCCCAAGAGTCCATTAGCCTAGCATTTTTTTAGTAACCCAACTTTATTTCATAGAATACTAATATTGTTATGTGTCAAAATATGTGTTTTTGTGGAATAGTAACTCAGGGTAATTTCTTATCAATAGGGCTCAATTTGGCAACAATGTATTGTGTCTTATGTGATATAAATTGTAAATACAAAAAAAATATTATATTCAGCCTAACCTACTAAGCATAACTGTTTACTGCTAGCAAATGCAGCAGTCTTACAATACAATAGTTATTAATGCATATACTTACTATTTCAACACAACAAAATTATACTTAGTTGAATATAAGTTATTCAAAAAGGAATGTTTCTGAAAGGTTAGGTCTCGTGCTTGGATAAATGTTGTGTGTGGAATGTTTTAATAGTTTTGGTAATTAATTATATGGCGCAAGTTTACTATTCGACCCTAGGCTAACCTATGGCAACAGAAATGCAAGAATAATAATTAAAAAAAACCTAAAAGTTACTAACCTATAGCTAGTATTTAGTCACATTAGGCCTATGGGTATTTGTTTACTTTAGCTTGTCAATCAAAACAACTATAAATACAGAAACCTTAACTTTTTTCTTTATAAATATAGTATTTATACACTTAATTGATGCCGGGAAAGCAATATTTAACCATCTTCAACACGTACAATATTAAAAACTTTCAAATCAAATGTTCCTTATGGGTATTTATATTGTAAAGAACCGACATGTTTTTCTCAGCGTTCTCCCAGCGTTGCCGGATTTGTCTTGTTCTTTTTTGTGTGGAAACAAACAGTTTAGCCAACTCAACTAGAAAGTGATAATAACGAAATATAATCATACTGTTATCGACCAGATTAAGTAAAAAGTAAACATACTGTGACTAAATACTAGGTTAGAACCTTTTATGCTTTTTTAAATTTTAATTATAATGTGATAATAACAAAATATAATCATACTATTATCGGCGTGATTAAGTAAAAAGCAAACATACTGTGACTAAATAATATAGATAGGTTAGAACCTTTTAGGTTTTTCTTCTTCTTTTAATTATATAATATGATAATAACGAAATATAATCATACTATTATCGGCGAGATTAATACACACCCCATTTGTTACAATAACCTATTGTTCGATTTGGCAACGTTGATGAAATTCTATTTTAATTACGCAGTTATATTGTAGTTTCTATTGTTCTTAAAGGTACTATGTTATTGTTTTCGTAATTAACGTTTTGTTACATTATTTTCTAATTTTCTTGCTTTGTGGGTCTTTTTGGGATTAATATTGTTTAGTTTATTTAATTCTTACGTGTTTGGTGTATGTGAAGTGATTTATTTTGTTATAATTACGTGATATATTGCAGAAAAGTCGAAACTTAACCTATATAATTTCAACTTTTATTTCGTCCATAATTCCTATAAATATTATTTCTGGGAAAATTTTTGTTGTTTTTACAATCAGTTAGATGTGTGTTCTTTTATATTATTTCAAATTCCCTCAGAAATCGTTTGACAAGTTAAAGTAAATTTTTACTACAGTATGTTTACTTGTATTCAACATTTAAAAGTAGAATGTAAAGCAACATCGTTGTCTGCAAAAATATTAGGCTAGGGTCGAATAGTAAACTTACGCCAGTTATATAATTCACTCTAAGGAAAATCAACTTTTAAATAAAATAATTTACAATTTTCTTTTGAGTATTCGGCACAAATTTACTATTCGACCGTAAGCCATATTGCAGCAGTGGTGCCAACGTACATGCAAGAAATGTTCTAATACGTCGTTTTAATGTTCAATTCAATTTCTAAACATCTGAAATAAATTAAAACCAAAAATAACTTTAACAAAATGTACTGTAATTAATTATAAATACAGTAGAGTCCCGTTATTCCGAAAATCCGCCTATTCTGAACGTAGTTTAGAAAAACTACCGAAATTTTTATCATAAAACAGGAGAAATTAAAAAAACTTTCATGAAAAAACGTAGGTACATTTATTGTTATACAAATAAATTAAATACAGACATACGTAGAGTCTAAGCTTGATGAAAACGCCTGAAACCAAATTGGAATGAAAGCTGGTTTTGTTTCCTTCACGTTTTCCATCCGTTTTGCGGGAAGGATACCACAACAAGCATCCAGTGAAAGGCATAGGCCTACTGCAACAAGCATCCGGTGAAAAGGATACCGGGTCCGTCAGAAAGAAGGAAGGATTAGATACAACAGCTAAGCACTAGTAGTGTTGTTGCTACCTACCAGTTGCGTTCGCCCGTTTTTCTTCTCCGTTTTCGTTAGGCTATCTCGTACGAATTTAATTTTTTTCTCGATCTTTTTTCAAGCCGATGCAGTACTAACGGACAGACTGCGGGATGACAAAATGGACAGTTCGAACAACCTATCCCTTCGCTTCCGCTGAGTTATAGAAGAAAACAGAATCGCAACAGAATGAAAAAAACGCATGGTGTAAACCTACACTAAGGCAAGAACATTTTGCGCGTCTACGTGTGATATGAGTTCAGTTTGAGCATTCACCTCCTCCTCGCTTTCCCCGAGCCGATCATCGCTGAATATAACAGACACTAGCAGATGTCCCCGCACTTAATTTAACAAGTAAATATATTGATATTATTAATGAAATCTGCCTATTCTGAATTCCCGCTAAACCGAACAGTGTTCGTTCCCAATTAGTTCGGAATAGCGGGACTCTACTGTAGAAATTAAAACATTTTAAACTTAAATTCTATTCACAAGTTATATAGAAAATATTAGACATAAGCATAGGCTAACTTTATAAATGCTATATTGCCTAAATTTGTGGAAACAGTATTATACCTTCAATAACTTACTTGTGAGCGTAGTGTAGTTTTTTATTGCATTTAAATGAATATTTTAAAGACAAGTGTGAAATAAAAATAATATGAATAATAAATTAGACCTATTATTTTTAAAAACATTTAATCCAATTACTCACAACTCTGCTTTATCAACATATGCACTAAATATATTATTAATCTGTCATTCCTACAGGACCAACAATGATCATAGCTTGTAGTAATACATTTAAACTTGGTCATGAGGGCTGTCATAAACTAGATAACAAGGGCTGTCATCGCAACTTACCATACTAAGTGTGGCTGTGATGACCAAGAGGATGAGGTAGAGCTCTGTTGCATTTAATATAATTAGTTTACAATTCACTCTGCAAACTTTTTAGATAGGCCTATACAATTCTCATTTAGTTATTGGCATGAAAATAATCATTTCATAATAAATTCAGGGCATTTTGATAGATTTAAAATGTATTTAATTATAATTTAAGTTACAAGTAAGTTAGGGCTAGGCCTATTTCTTTAATTAACTTGTTTTAAACTTCTTTAATATAAAGTTGTTAAATAATTCAGATAACTGTTAATAGATTTATTGCTGGTAGACCTAACTTAAAAACCTAATTTCAACATCAAATGATTAATTGCTGTATTTATTAAAAAAAAACTAAATCTGGTTCTTACTCATCCTAGTTAACACAATTTTTAAAAACTATTTCTAGTTACCAGTATATTGTTTTGTACTTATGCTATATTTTATTTATTATATTTAATGTGTAGCAAATTCATTTTTTCTTAGTTTTTAGTTAATATTCTGGACAATTTGGATGAATACAATTTTTGAAATAGTCTTAATTTATATTTTATTTTAACAATTTTTATCTAAAGAATCTTAAATGAAATAAATATTTTGATAATTTGAGAAAGTGTCTTTAGTTTATATTATGCTCGGGTTTCACGTTATCCTTTGTCATGTGTATAGTTCTTTCTTTTTACAGATTGACAAGAACTCAACAGCCATGTCGAAGGACATCGGTAATGATTTAAGACAGCTTCTGAAATGTAGTGGAGCATCTTGAAAATCTTCAACTGGATACGTTTTCAATAAATAAAAATAGGTATAATTCTGATTGAATTTACAACTTTCAACTAAGATTTTCCTGAAAGTCCACTTCTTCAAAAGAAAACAATAACAACTCCGAACCAATTTTGGAGGCAATTTATAAATTTCACTCTGTAGTACTTAACTTATATTTTTAATACATGTAAAGCCTACATTAATTTTTTCAGAACTCTTTTGTGCTCACTGTGTACAATTAATTCTTTTATTAGCTTGGTGTCCTAAATGGTTTTACATACAAAAATGATTGTAGTTAATCATAGAGATTTAAAAATCACTTTGACATTCCAGACATTTTAATTTAAGGTTTTATTCCTGTAAGATTAACAAGAATAACTTAACTTCCATTGTTTCTTAGCACATTGGGATACTATACACCATCTGATAAATCTACTTTTTTATTTTTGGAATTTTCAACAACTACAAGAGTGATTTTTTTTACTTTTAATTTTTTTTAAATTATGGTCTTATACGTATGTATTTAAGGTTTTTATATGTAATATTTTAAAGTTGGTACTTAAAATTAGTTTCAAATTTAGGTACAATGGAATCCGAGATGTTCTGGAGTAATATGTCTGAAACTTGTTCTTCGTCTTCTGAAGATGAGACAGGTTCGTCATATTCAGACGAGTCAGACGAGAGCTCGCTACATATAGAAGATGTCCTGGTCTGTGGTAAAAGACTTGCTTTACCTCAAGGTCTTTGTGAACAAGCAGAAGTGTTTAAGGAACTTGTCTCTATGGATACTTGGCTTGGCTTTACAGAACAGCAGAGACAACACCTTAAGGTAGCCTACTCTATTATATTTAAAACTTTATTGTACACCTTGTGTTGTTTTTAGTTAAATAAGTTTTATGTTTTGGATATAATGAAAAAGAAGAAGCCACTATTAAGGTTTAGATATTATAACCCTTAATGGTAGTAACAGAATTTGACCTTATTATTTCAGGTGGTTCCTATTTTATTTAATACATATATTTTTAATCCTAAATAAACAACTAAACAACAACAGCAGTTATATTAAATAACAATTAGTTCAATCCTAATATTCAATGTCCTAATGACGTTATATCCATCACGTCTGACTGTTTTTGGGGAAGGGTTGTCCATTGCTTGGAGTACAGAACATCTTTGAGCTACGCTGCGTGGATCGCCTCCTGTGTAGATCGAGAAGTTGTACGACTGTAGATATCTGCTGTCGTGGCAGGAAACATATCTCCTTGTTCTGTGGTTCACAGGCATCCAGTTGTTCTTCATTGATTACTGTGTTTTGTTGCAATTTGTGCGTGGCCCTTTCAGTATGGCGGTTTTTCTGTTGATTCTAAGCATTGTGAGGTAATCCTGTGTGGGTATGTAGCTTGTGATATGGGATTGACAGGAATGTTGGATAGGTGACCATGAGTGGTGATTATTTTTGTTGCCAGTCGGAAGTAGCGTAGATGAGATGCTGTTGTATACATATCGATTTCCTGGAACAAACTTCGTTGCGATTGTTTAAAAATGTTGTATTATTCGTGTTATGTGCTACTTGTTGCTATTCTTTGTTGGCTGGAACTGAGCGAACTTTCTGTGTAAACCTTTATTATAGTATTTTGTATATTACCTTGTTAAAAACAATCCAGTTAGGCTACCACAATCAAATATGGAATATTCTGTAATTGTAATTGAAACATTACTGGTATTAAGTTTGCTGTGCCTTGCGTTAAAATAAGAAAAAAACATATTTAAAATATCTTTTGTACCTTATTTCCAACCCTCACTTACTAAATATTCCCAAGACAGAGCAAGCTGAATATTATCATGATCTATCCAGAACAAATGGCTTTACGCTTTATCTTTTATGAAGAAAAAGGAGTGCGCTATCTTTTTTCTCATCTCTTCTACTAAAATATCAGCTCCCGTGTCTGTGTGTGTTAATCTCCCACGATTCCACCATGCTGAATTCCGTGTATCGTCCCATCGGTCTATCAACGAGCAGAGCCTCCGGCTTTCACCGTGGGTGTCTCCTAAATCACTGACTTCTTTTTTAGTTCGAAGGGAGAGGAGTATATAACTTGCCAGGTTATTGAAGTGCCTGGGTATCTAACTACGATTCAACTAGATCAGCCATTGCGACATTATTTGATGCATCACACAATAGCTGGCTACCTTCTGTGCATTATCTTGGGACTATTATACTAAATTCCTAATAGTTATTTAAATTTTATAACTATTCCTAACAGCCTACTTTATACAAGAATAATTAGTAATATCTAAATACAGGATCAATCAACAGAATTGGATGGTTTTCAAGAAATCATAACTCGGTCGTTTTTCAAGATAAAAACTTTTTATTCGTCTTAAATTATTCACAAGAATATTGATTTCTACATCATGTTCATTTTCTTAAAGATAACATCATGCATGTTGCGTCCATTTGCTCTTATGCAATCATCCTGTCTTTCGTGGACGCTCCTTATCGTGCTCTCCAACATGTCCCGAGGGATGCGGTTGATGTTTTGCTTGATTGCTGCTTTCAAATCGACCAGGGTTCAGGTTTTTCTTTGTATACGCTTTCTTTGTGGCATACCCACAAGAAAAAATCACAGGGGGATATGTCAGGGAACCTTGGGAAGGGGATGTCACCACGTCAAGAGATCAGGCGACTCGGAAATTTTTAACGGAGCAAGTTCATTACGACATTTGGTGTGTGGCAAGTCGCTCCATCTTGATGAAATCAAACGTTTCTCATTCGGATACGTCTACGCCGAAGTTCTGGGAAGAAGAAGTCATTTAACATGGTGAGATAACGTTCAGAGTTGACCGTAACAGTGACACCGTTTTCTTTGAAGAAAAAAGGTAAGTCTCTCCAACAGTAGACCATACTGTGACTGTAGTGCAGTGTAGAGGTCTCTCATGGATTTCTCGTGGATTCCCATTCCCCAGTATCTAAAATTTTGCTTATTCA
>JAGFPH010000805.1:0-15751 GCA_018207615.1 Philaenus spumarius
GATGGTTGTGTAATGCATTTTAAATGTAATTGGTTTCTGACTGGGTCGGGTTTATAGTGTACTACTTGGCTCTAGCTTTTAACGATTTGAGAAAGGAGTAATTAGTACAAATACAATACAAATATATTTATTTGCCAGAATCTTTTATTAGAAACAAAATTTACAAATCCTGTACAATTTTTTTAAAACTATAATATTTTAAATATTCTAAAACATGAACATGAAAAAAGAAACACAATAATTATTACAAAATTTAGGTAAAAAAACTATAAGAATTCATCATTAAATTGATATGGCAAGTACCTCATTAGCCTAAGCTACGTTGAGGTACTTTCATTATATAGTAATTCAACCTTTATCTGTATTACCTTTATCTGAATAGAGAAAACAGTTGTTTTTATTTAAAATTCTTCATTGTTCCCCAGAGCTTCCAGAATAAATTGATAAAATAATTTACAAATTATCAAAGTTATATATCACTAGAACACTTTCTGCAATGTCTGGCATTGGTGTGAAAAAGAGTTTCATATAAATAGCTGACGACAAGTAGGTTTCATAATCGTAATTAACAGACCTATATAATGGAATAAATGTAATTGCCTTCCCATCGATTCGAAATAGTAAATTACATTTTGTTAAGTATGTTAAACTTATATTGAGTATATTTTAACATTTACTTATTATACTCAACATCCGATGCATCTGCAAAACATATTGATTATTACATTACAGCTTTAGCTGTAGTACTTCATTCTGTCGAAGGCATTCCTAAAATATTAATTGTTTTTGTCCTGAGAAATATTTTCTCTAAAGTACTAGTTTTGTGTACAGGTGTTTTACAAACCATGCATTTTGCATACTCACAACACATTACTTCTCCGCTTAGTGGTTTATTACATATATGAACATTTTTCAGGAAATTATAATGTGTGTTATAATTGACCCACATTCATCTGTTAGAAAAAAAAACATATAATCGAGCTTGACTTGTGAGAAATATCATTTCTAAAAATAAAATTAAAGAAAACAATTCTTACAAAAATAGGTTTAATCAACAAACGCGTTTCAACTACAATGTTGTCAACTTCAGTGATATTTGAGCATCGACTAAATTATAACTTTTTTATATAAGGCATTTATTTAATACTTTTATTCCCAAATTGCTGAACTTTTCATCTATCCAATTGTACTCTAACTGATGATTATTAAATGTCTCATTATACCCTATACAGTTTTCTTGGATTTTTTCATCTTAATAACTAGATCACGTAATTTAAGTTTCAGGTTTGTAATTTTTTCTTTGTTTTTATGATTTATGACAGTTTAGTTTCAAGTTTTGTGTTCGATCATAATATTATTGAAACCTTTGATAATTTTTATGTAAAGTTCGAGAGTTTGCAGTTCTAAATTTGCTTGTTTTGAATATATAATGTTTTAACACACGTACTTAAAAGCTTTAGTTTTGTACTATCTGTCACTTGTAGTACTGTTATCATTGGATCATAAATATCATTGTAGTATCATTCAGTTTAGTTATAGTTTGGTTACTGTAGCCCGTGCATCACCGAGGATGGCGACATTGTCTTTGAAACGCGTTTGAGTTTAGTAAACGTATTTATTGTGAGATTTTGTGTTCAGGTTTAATTTTACCTAGTTAATTTCTCACAAGTCAAGCTCATTAGTTATTTATTTTATATCATTGGAAAGTAATCTAATTTTTACTTTTATTTTATGTAGTAGGTTGAGCTCAGTTGACTTGATTGCCATATATATAGGCTAAATAATCGAGCTTGGGTCTGAAAAATATTATTTCTAAAAATTAAAACACAAAACACAGTTCTCACAAAAATACTTTTATTGGTCAAACGCGTTTCAATTACAAAATAGTCATCTTCAGTGTCATTTGAGCTACAACTAAATTATAACTATGTTTTACCATTAAAAGTATTTTGATGAGAGTTTGTTTTGTGTTTTTATTTTAGAAATACTGTAGTAATAATTTGATATAATAATTTCAAAATAAATCCAAATTTAAAATTTTTCTGTTCAAAAGTATGAAGTTTGAGTTACGTTGTTGTCAGTTATACCAACGTAAATATTATTAATATAAAAAAAGTTCTTAAATGAGCAGTCATGTTAAGTCATTTTTTACTTCTTAGCAGATTAAAATAAATGGCGAGCTCCGTTTTTTAATAACTTAACTCTCAACAAAGTTTTTACTTCAAATCAATCACTACATTCTACATAGTCCGCCATACTAACCATAATTTTGGCTCTGTTAATTGGTCAAAAGTTATGTTTACTTCAATTGCTTTCATTTCATTTACTTGGATGTACTTCTATTACAAATTACATAAAACAACTAAGAATAATGAAAATAGAAAAAATTTGTGCTCTGAAATAAAAAATAAAAACCTTTATAAAAAAAGTATTTTGAAAAGTCCTTTAGAATTGTGCGTCAAATGTTTAAGTTTGTTTCCATTTTTTCAATTTAGAATTTTGTCTTTCTGTGTTATTTCACTGTTAAGTTCAAAATATTACATTTTTTTACTACTCAAGTTTACTTTATGAGGATTAAAATACACTTTTAATCTTAAGTTATTCTATCCGTAAAAACAGGATGAATAAATTAATGACATTAATCAACGACCCTCCGTAGTTTCTACCTCACGATTGCAACTTCAAAGTGATTCAATGTAAATACCCAAGGGATGTTATTTTATTTACAGAGCTCCTACTGAAAAGTAAGTATGGAGAGATTTGTTGCAGAACGTAGGATGATAATTTGTCTTCCAACAACTTCAAGCACCACTAAGTTTGTGATTATTAAAAAATTATAAATAAAACAAGATCGTCAGCATAAAAACATTTTGTCACTTACGTCGCATTGTTGTAAATAGTAAACAGCAACTAGTTAACCAGTAATTAACAAATAAGTAATGGGGAAACTAATTGTGGTCGGTGAGTAATAGGTAAAGGGAAAATAAGTCAAATACAAATTTAAACCAAGCTAAAAACAGTTAAATGTGTAGCTTTATAAGAACATTAATTGAGAAATATAATTTTTCATAAAGTAATGGAATTTACAAACAAAATTATTAAATTAAATAACTCAGCCATTATTGAAAATTAATTTAAGTTAAGTGCATAGTAAATTCATAATGTAAGTCATAAGGTAATTAATGTAAGTAAATTCTGTAATGATCAGAAGTAAATTGGTACTTTATATCTGCACTTTAAATTGGTACATCAGAAATCGTAGAGAATGAAAATGTGTGAAATCCGCGAAGTGAAACAACATGCGAAGTGAAGTAAAGCCTATCTCAGGAAATGACAGCGGTAAAACTTCAGATGACATTTCAAAAGAATCACACTATCATCATGAATAAAATGACATTTTCTGTAATTAAATTGGTCCAGCCAAATTGTTGATATGAACAATGAGTGAAATTATGGCTTATTAGAGGTAAATTAATGTTCCGGCCATATACTAAGTTGGACTGTAGAAAACGAATAACATGCGGTGACGTCAGATGATGCGTGGGTAAAGAAACAGCCTGGGGATGGCCGGCCATACAATAAGTAGTGTTTTTTAATCATGAAAATTCTGATTTTATTTCAAGTAAAAATTATTGAAATAAATTAAAAATATTCAAATCGATATTGCGGGAGAAGAAAATTATCTTTTAATGATATTTTCCTCTCTCTTGCGCGATTTTCAAATTAAGGAGGGGGATGTCTAGCAAGAAAGCTATGAGAATGTTGAAAAGGGCAGTATCGAGGAAGTTCGTCTTCACCTCCTATTTAGAGAAGTCACAAGACAGGTATTACCTGGAAGGACTAGTATTCCCGCCAAACAGCAATTAGTCGCATCAACATTAATTATTGGACTACATAAATGAATACGTCATAAATCAAATATGAGATCCAATTAAAGCTGAATTAACCAGAAATACGCCGCAGACCATCTCAGCATCCTTAAGCGGTGTTGGGGCAAAGGCTGAATAAGAAGTCATCAGTCAAAAGACGACCACGTCGAAACTTTGAGAAATATCCCATCTCAAACGTACTCTAATAACATACAACCTACTTATTCTTAATATTAACAAATTAATAACCTGCCTTGATGGTATGATAACAATATAATTTTTCAGAAAATTTACATTACTTGGAAACGAAGGAAGGTATTAAGCTCTAGTTTGCGCCATTGCGTTTCTCTTTTAATACTTACATGACTACCTTTTAATACTTACTAATACTTACTTTTAATATTTTACATGACCTACCTTTATATATGAAATTGTTAACCCCCTTTCCCCCTTAACCCCCCCCCCCCAAATCTTAGAGGGTCAGATATGTCATAAAAATGTGAGCTGTGGTGCAACACAAGATATAATATGTAAAGTTTTGTTAAATATTTTCAGTAACAAAAAGTAATGAGGGGTGTTAAAGGGACTTTATCCACATTCTGTATAAAGGAATAACGAAAGGTTTTTGTTAAGTTTTCTATGTATGGAAACATATTGTATATGAGTTTTAGCCGTTTTCTTAAAAATATATTTTAAAAAGAAGTTTTTTTGGTTCAAACAGAATTAATTCTCTCTTTATTTGTAGTAAAAATAACATAAATCGTTCCATACCGGTTTAATAGCATTAAGATTAAATTTGTTAGTGATTAAGAAGTTCTCTACAATAATATATTTCTTCGTTTGGTATTACAATACTTGGTCGTAGTGAAACTGCCCCTACATTTTGGGTACTTTTGAAACGATGAAACTGCCCCGCTCATTAAAGAGGATTAGGAAGTATCGCATCCCAAGACTAGAAATGCTGAAATTGCACCGAGCGCCCGGCCAGGTAGTCTTTACGGGAGTGGGGAAAAAAGGGAATTATTTTTGCCCCTGCGTCCTGTCAGTGACTGCAGTCTTCTAAAACTGCCGTCGACATCCTAACCTAACCTAATAAATAATACAACCGACTGTATTACACTGAAGTTTATCTGCTAGTAATTCCTGATATTGATGGCAGTCACTGAATGTTATGAATATATGTTTTATATTACATAACGTGTTACATAACGTGTTGCATAAAATATTACATAACAGATTACATAACAGATTGCATAACAGATTGCATAACAGATTACATAACAGATTACATAAGAAGCAGCACCGGTGGTAGGAGGAGAGGCGTGGCTAACTATATCTAGACGACTCCATAACGGATGAATCCTGTACTGAAATAGGTCTCGATAATGGAGGAACTCCGAAACGCGTCGACAAACTTAAGTGAAAGTGTTACGTTATGATTGGCAGAAAATCAGTTTAAGCTTTTGCCGAAGCTTATTGCAATCTACAAAGTCAAAAACTTAAGCTGATTCAAGGAAACAACTAAACAACATTTCTTTTAAGTAATTACCTTGTTTGTACTTTTTGTGAGGTGAATTAAAGTGTAAGAAAAAGCTTCCAGCATATAAAAGGAACAGAGTATTGAAGTTTAAAAAAAGTCAAACATTGTTTTGATTATTTTGCCGGATACATTAAGAAAATGTGATAGGCCGATAGTTACCCTTTTCTGATTGTTCATACGTTTTTAAGAACGTAAATTCTTTAGCAAATTTTAAAACATCATAGTACTTACCATTTGAAATAATTAAGTTTATAATATTTACAAACTGCCATTATACAAGTCTTTAAGGAAATGCTGTCTTTAAGGTGAATATACCTTCAAATCTGTTTAAAAGTTAAAAACTGCGGGAGTCTCATTAAATTATTATTTTTTTAAAATCAAACATTACATATTTGTGAAAAAATCATTTACTTTTATGTTATGTTTGTACAATGTTAATTATATTTTTTATTAAAACCATCCATTGGAAACGATTCCGTTTTATTGTTATTTGCGACCAACTCGTTAAGACTTTTTTACTGCAGTTTATTGTTATTAACTCAGCACACTACTAACCTCTACTTAGCACTCAGTGTCTTATAACAACTTTTTAAGTCAGAAAGATGTTAAAATATTAATATTTATATATCCTGGGTGGTATTTATTTTAAAAGACTTCATCTCTTTCCCCTTACTTGTTTAATCTAATTTATGTAATACAGTTTAAAGATAAATTTCTCCAACTAAACCCTTGGACTTAGACTACAGACAGTTTACAAACCACTTTGTGTAATTTAACTCTGCGTTTCCTACTTCTTAGGTGCAGATGCAGTCAATCCAGTTTTAAAAGTAATTGGTTATTTAAAACATATTTGTTATTTCTACTACTTGAAGGCAAAGCATAAGGCGAAAATACTAGGGCTGATATTTTTCGGCACTGGGGTATTACATATAAGAGGTTCCCTCAAAATAATTTAGAGAAAATTTCACAATAAAGTATTGATTTATTTGTTTTTTGCCTTATCGACCTGGTTATTTTATATAAATACCTTTTGTTTTTTCATGAAATGCTGCACACTGTCCTACTTTGTTTATCTGTCTGTGTGATCTTTCCGCTTATTTTTTAGGTGCAAAAATACCTGAGAAATCAGGCGTAAATATCACCATCAAACCAGATAATGAAGATAGGTCTGAGAGCTTCATTTCAGTTAAAATAAACAATCACTTTATTATATTTAAAACAAATTAGTTTCAAGTTGAAGTACAAGTAACTAACACAACAAAATTGTTAGAGAGATGGTACCTAACTGTTGAAAACATAACTTTCGGGGGGAAAATTCATTCAATAAAATTGATAAATTCTTATCCCCTGATGGTTGAGAAAAGTGATATTTACAACAAGTGTCTTCAGTTTTCGGACATAAACCATAATGCGGCCTATCGTTTGATGACAATGAGTGGAAATATTCAGTCCATATTGTATTTTTAAGGTTTTTTTTTACAGAATTACAATTTCTCCTAATGGCTAGCCCAAATGATTCTTGTGTTTTCAAAATTGCAACATCAGTTATTCGGTTTTTTCATCCAAGCGCAGTTCCGTCTATTAGTTTTCTATTACAAAGTTCTAAATCTGGTAGCCATCCTCAACACATTCAGTTTTATTAATCTTTATATCAACATATGAATTACTGCTGCAAACCTGGTTATAAGCCGTGGAATCACCGTCTCCCAGATATTGTATACGTCGAGTGTTTTACGATGATACAGATCCTTTATAGATTTTTACCGCACCAGCAACCTCCATTGTAACACTTGTACTGCTAAAGTTTGCTCTAGAATTTTCTGAATGAATGTCCTTGCTTGAACCTGTCAGGACATATACAGAATTTAGATAAGATTTCTACATCAACATCTTTTCCTGTAACTAAGGAAATGACAGAAACAACTCCATTTAGTGACATATAGCCATGCTTTTGCTATGTTTGGCTCATAAGCCATCAATTGCTATGTCAAAATCTCCGGTCTGGTCATTTTGTAATACTGTTTCTTCAACAGCCTTTTTCATCTTTACACTCACTTTGAGCAAATGAACCTAAACAATGTCACATTAAACCATTTATTTGGATGAAATAAATACAGGAAATTACTTTTTGTATTTTACCTGATTATTAGTCCGTTTTGTGACTTCTTGATTTGTCCTATTTACGACGCGTTTCGAGACCGTAATCTTGTTATCAAGTATATAATATATTAATCACTATTCATGTCGTCTAAACAGACAAAAACACAAACACATTAATAAATAAAAGTACACAACACTAAATTTTCAGTGCGACACCACTTTGAGCCGGTTGGTGTACACCATCTTATCGTCTATGATACACTGAACTAAACTAAACAAAACAGCCTACTTTGTACGTTGGTTATTGACCTGTTCTACCTTGATAATTAATTGAGGGTCATTGGATTGAAATTACAGCTGATCATTTAATACGTTATCTGGGTTATGTCTGAATTCCCTGTAAATTGAATTCTTCGATGGCGTTCATTAATCTCCCCTTTAAGCAATAATGAAGAGGTGTCAAATTGGTGTCGAATTTTTTTGGAACATTAATATAATATAATAATAAATACGAATAATACAATTTATAAAAAAAGAAGAAATTTTAGACGCCAAAAAAAAAAACAACATAAAAATAGATTTTCTCACATTTTTAGCAAAGTGACCACCTAATAGCAGTGATCATCACAAAGTACTGCTATATATTAAAATAATATTTACATACATTTTATTGCATTAGCTATGGTGAAGCTCTTGTTTACTTAATAATTCCGCATTATAAACCCAAATGAATACCTTTCTGTTTAAGAATGTTTAAAGTAGTCAGTTAAAAACAATCAGAATTAATATATATATAGTGTTTGTATGTAAATTGTATATATTATATGTTGTAGGTGAAATTACAGTTCCTAATTTTTATATTAACTTGCTGTTAGAATACAAATATTCCCTTAAAAAATATGTGTTGCGGAGAAATTCGTTTTAATATAAAATATGACTTGAGTTGATGGATGATGCTTGTTAATATTTGCCAATATCCGGTTTTAGGAATTACATCAATGTGTCCTTGCAATCATGGGGTAGACACTTCTGCTAATAAAAAACACGAATACTTCAAAAGATTAAAAACTGAAACTGAAATACACAATTGAAATCTGAAGTTATGGTTTTACGTGTTGTTAAAATGCAATAAATCGCATATATTATTTCTCAAGACTATTTTTTTGTCGGTACGCCATAACTTCCTTAATACATCATCAAATTACATGAATGAGGTATCATTTTAAAGCTTTCCTTAACCACTACACGGGAAAAATAGACAAACAGCTTAAAATTCATGTTTTAATAACAAAAATTGATTTAAAAAACTTTTATATTATACTCTGTATGTTCCTAATGAAAGGCGCCATCTACTAACCATCTGTTTAACTAGCATGACAGCTGTTAGTTAGATTGTTTACACTGTAAGATTGTATAGGGAAACTGTTATTTATAAACCAATGTAAATAAATAAACTTAATTAACTGAATTAAATCAACGTGTTAAATCAGGTAAATGTAGGCCTACTCCGAACTTGCGAAATATTCGCACGGGTCAGCTAGTATTATTATTAAACTGGATGTAGTTTGGTCGATGTAAAGAGAAAACATGTTTATACTTGATTTGCTATTCATAAAACTGTATCCAAGAATACAAAGTAAATACATTTATGTTTTATCAACTAGAATTATTTATTAGAAGAAGAACTTAGCACACAATAACAATCTTTACTGCAATATGTACAGTATATTATATTCCTTAACTACAGTGGATTTATGAAAATGGAAGGTATACAAAGTATATCAAACTATAAATTTAAATTAAATGAAGAAACAGTAGATGAAAATGTTGTGCATTTCTTAAATAGAGTTTTAAACTTTAAAAAATAAATTTGTATAGTTATACTTTGAAGAAAGTAATATTTTTGATACATTCCATAATCATGTTTAATACCATTATACAGGGTGAGTTTTAAATGTCACCCCCCCCCCCCCTAATTTTTCCGCCTTTCTTAAGATATTGACTCCCAACCACCGCCGAACATCATTGATTAGTTTATACTTTCTTTTGATGATGTTCACATTTTTGGCCGCCATCTTGGATCTGCCATATTGGAATGAACTTTTATTTTTTAAACGTAAAGGTAAGGTTGTGACCCATCATTTCAAACTTTTTTTTTCCGTAGAACACGATGCCGCAATCGGTTTTTAATTATCTGCTTTCGTTCTCGAGATATTAACAATTTAAAAAAAATAAATACATTTTCAAAAATCCCTTGTTTTATTTATTTTTTTTTAAAATATCGACCCTTTATCATCAGATATCACAGTTTGGTAGTAGCTTATAGATTTTTATTAAGTTATACATTTTTACTGCCATCTTGGGTACGCCATATTGGATTAAGATGCTTGTTTTTAATGTAAAATGTTGTGTTGTGACACAAGATTTTGAACTAATTTTTACGCCTTACACGCTGCCGCAATCAGATTTTTAATTTAAAATCCTATAATTGTTTTTAAATAAATAATTATACTACAAAATAAAAATAAAAAGACATTGTAAGCTTGTTTATGTCACTTTTAAACTAAAAAAAAACAAACAAAACACTTTTAAACTTTAAAATTATAATACATTAACAGTTTAGTAAATCAAAGCTGTAACATTAAAAGCTGTATTACAAATTGTAGAATACTGATTAGTGATTTTAAAGATAAAAAACCTACTCTTTGAGGCTTCACACAGTAATTACTTTAACAAACTCACAACACCACATTTACATTAAAAACAAGCATCTCAATCCAATATGGCGTACCCAAGATGGCAGTAAAAATGTATAACTTAATAAAAATCTATAAGCTACTACCAAACTGTGATATCTGATGATAAAGGGTCGATATTTTAAAAAAAATTAAATAAAACAAGGGATTTTTAAAAATTAATTTTTTTTTACAAAATTGTTAATATCTCGAGAACGAAAGCAGATAATTAAAAACCGATTACGGCATCGTGTTCTACGGAAAAAAGTAGTTTGAAATTATGGGTCACAGCCTTACCTTTACATTTAAAAAATAAAAGTTCATTCCAATAGGCGAATCCAAGATGGGTGCCAAAAATGTGAACCTCATAAAAAGAAAGTATAAACTAATCAATGATGTTCGGCGGTGGTTGGGAGTCGATATCTTAAGAAATGCGGAAAAAATTAGGGGGGGGGGGACATTTAAAACTCACTCTGTATGTGATCTAACACGTTAAATCAACTTGAATACGATCATAGTAAAATAATTGTGCTTGAGCAATTATTTGTAGAAATATTTTAAACCAACATTGATAGAGTATTCGTTTAGAACTCTCCGTTAATAATGGCTTGGTTTCGAAGTGTACGTCAGGGAACTAAAATAACCAGCAATAAATATTATTTGTATTGTGTTTGTATCGTATGTGAGAGGAGTTAGTGTTTAAAACATACGTATATTAAATTTAAAGTTTTTAATCAGTTGCTGTTACCATTGATATCTTACGTAATTATAAAATAATATGTCTTTAGTAGAAGTAATGTCAAGTAAAAAGACAGTGAATATAGTTAGATAAAAATAAACGTGGAATTGCAAATACAATTATTAAATAAATAACAGTTTTATCTATTATATACACAACGATAAGGTAGCGTTGGCAATCTTGAAACATAATTATTTAAAAAGAGTTTATTAAAAATGCCATCTAAAGTTAAAGTTTTAAATACACTGTTCCTGAATATTTGAAAATTGTTTTATATAATCGGAAATAGATTTTGTATAATGAACTTTTTTATGTATTTCAGTTAAACTTATCAAACAAAATTTATTTAGTAACTTCTTAACAGTCTTGTTGATGGTTGGTTATTAAGTGAGGTAAGTGAGGCTTGATGTCATCTCAAAATAAATTTAAAAATCAAGATAACCAATCGTTACTTTCTCTGTGCCCTATAAATCATTCTCCTTGAAATTATAATTCTTATCCATGTACTGTCATTAAGGTATATTTAGAGAGAGGATATTTACTATAAAATTGAATCTTTACACTTTGTACTATTTGTAAATGTTGTAATTACGAGTTAATAAGAACCAATTCTTTCAATAATAAATTTTAGTGTTTCAAACGTTATTCAGCATGTAATGTCAAACTATAAATGTATTACTGATCATACTCCGAAAATGCCGACTTGTCGTTGAAACAAACTTGAAAATAAAATTCGATCGTGAAACTAAGTGAATAATCTTTCTTAGAAATGAACCGAAACTATTAGTTAGTCTTAACTCTAGATTACCAAAATTGAAAGAACTATAACACAAAGTACGAGACATGCTACCAGACAATGCGCATCGATAAAAACTTTAAGTGTTTTAAATATTGTTTGCTGTGTTGTTTGTATGTGTGTTATACCAACGAATTTCATGCGAACGGATTAAGACTTTCGTGGATCTGAAGATGACCTGAATGTAAAGGTTGAAACTAGTAATCCATCTTCCAATTAAGGGAACTGATAAAATGACTGTTAAGGTACGTAACCAATATTAATGTTAATAATTCAGTTGCGGTGGCAAACATCCCAAAAATGATTAAATCAATACTACTCATACATTTTACATTAGGTAAATTTTCAAATGTTTAAATTTGATTTAATATTATTATATAACGTATTTGGAATGGAAATCGTAAAAATGTTTTCCTTTAACTAATTTATACAATTAGATTACATAAGTTTTCCATCCTTGAATGACTTATTAGCCCTGAATGACCCTCATGTTCACTCTCAAAGAAGGATATTTGCTCTTGGTCATAAGTAAGATGCCTTAACCTTATCGGAATAGGACTGTAAGTAAGGTCTGTCTGAAATCTTGGGCCAAATGAACTGTGATCAGACTCCAGGCCGTTTGTGACTATCAGATTTCCGTTATTTGTTAGGTATTTCAATGTCTTATCAAGGATCTTCTAATCCTCCCTTATTTGTCGTGATGATTTCATCCCAAACAAATAATTAAAATTTACGTCAATTTGATCAATAAGGAGGTAAACGTATCCCTTTCATTCCGAAAGATGTTCAAGTTAAAGTGTTATGCCAGTTTGTCGCGAATCCACGTGAAACACTCCGGTCTACTGCCATTGAAGTTGGTATTTCAAAAAGTAATGTTCCCCTCTAACCTTTAATTTGTGGCATTATTCTTCATATATCAAGCCCTTTAAAATGAAGTATCACTTAGGTTTGTATTTAATATTTTTGAATTGCCATCTCAACCCCCGCATTTTGGGATAAGGGGTGAAATGGTCGGTTACACCAAAATTCATCTTTCTTTGAAAGATACCCCGAAGCTCATTTATTTATTTTTACTTGCTCCAAAGTTAAGGGGGATGGGAGGTGGGTGGGAAATTTTGGACAACCGGTTTATAACGAAACATACATTAATTTATAATTTACCTCCACCTACGTATAGTGTATCACTAGAAGAATTTTAATTACTTTTGTCAACTTTATCAGGTACAAATTGAACGTTGAAGGTTGAGTTAATGTAATCCATTATGTATAGAATGAATACGCCAATGACATTGATGAATGGCCTACATCAGCCTTTACCACACGATTGCAACATCAAAGTGATTCAATGTAAATACCAAAGTAATGTTACTTTATTTACAAAGGTCCTATTGGATAGTAAAGAGAAATGCATTAATTGTAGAACGTGGAATGCCTACTTTACTTCCACCAACTTCTAGCATCATTCAGTACAATATTTATTTCATACAAAATGTGTTCAACTAATAGTTTTAAAATCACACAAAAAAGTTATAAATCTTCCATGTTTAAAGTTGTTAAAGAATGTAAACGAAATAAAAATAGAGCTGTTAGGCGTTTGGTTTGTTAACGAGATAACAATAGTGTCAGCAATTAAATGCTCGTTATTTACATAAAACATATACAAAAACTCCACATTGCATGTATTTTTACCTCTCCACTTCAGTTCAATAACATTCTGAAGTTCAATTCAAATATAACAAGGGGTTATTTATGAGTTAAATTGTCAAATAAAAATACTGTATGACATGTTTAATGTAATTGAAGATACTTTGTTAACAATACAGTAAGGTCCTACAAATATTTATTTTATTATAGCTTTAGTTCTACGAAAATACCAAAAGTAAATACAAAATAAATAAAAAGCTATGTTTAGTGTTACACGGATTCAAATAAATAATAAAACATTTTTTTCTGTTATATATGCAAAAATATAATCTTGTATATTAACAGTGAATTAGTAAGAACAGATAATACACCTAAGACATTAATGGGATTATTTAAAATATGATCGAAAAGGATTGATCAAAAGCAGGAAGAAAAATAATGTGAACATGAAAATATAAGATTAAGAAACAAATTTAATGTCTAAAATATGATTTATAGTAATTTAAAACATTAAGCGGTTTACTTCTTTGTGGTATTTTTTTTCTTTTTCGTACTGTAAGTATTTTTTAATGTTTCAAAATTCTTCGGATTAATTTTTCAATTACAGAAACTATAAAGATAAACTTTCCAAAACTACGAAAAACATTATATATATTTTTTAAATTAGTGACTAAACATAATTATAAATTTAAAACATTTGTTATATAAAGTTTTATGTGAATAAAGTATACTCCTACACGTATAATATAATATTATCTTATCGTTGAGATTTACTCAAACAAAATAATGCTATCTTAGACTTTAATGCTACGCGACGGCCATTCTTAGGCTTATGGTGTGCAACGTCGAAGAATCGTTACAGAGTTTTCTTAACTATATAATTTGTAATGATGAATTTGATTGAATACAGGATTTTCCACGTAAATACTCTTGTTTACTTGCTCAACAAATTGAAAGAAAGAAGTCCCAAATCAGTATGAGTTGTTGTTTTAAAATAATCTAAATTTTACAACCCCCTTTTTAATATTTTGCACTTGTTATATTTTCAGAATATTTCTTGGTAAATGTATTGGGCATAAAAGGAATCATTATGCAACATTAAGATACTCAGAAATACCGGTATCTAAAATACAATGATCAGTAGATGGGTGAGTCAGTGTGTGGTATTTTGTTGTTTTATATACATAGTATATAGAATAGATATATTTCTGTATATATAAATAGGTATTTAACAATTTTCTTTTAATGTAGACAAAATAATAAGGAACTATATTCTTGTATTTTACATATTGTTAGCATTACGTTTCATGATTGTAGATAGAGAGTGTTTTTTAAGTAGTTAAAACAAATTTTAATAGCAAAGATTTTTATAAATGTAAATATATTTTAAATCTTCAATCTACTGTCATTGATTTGATAAATCACTCAATGTGTCTAAAAATATTAGTTTCCTAATTTAACCCCATAAAGAAAACCTAAACAAGATTACAGTTCCTATCTTCACGGGGACAAATTAATTTAAAAGTAAAATTTAATTTTGTCAGTACAGTTAATTCAATTTCTATATTAAATGTCTTATATTTACAATAAATGGTAGGCTATCTCTGTCAAAAAATCTTAAAATTATTGTAAAATAATCCTCTCTGAATTAGCTTTTCTCCTACTCTGGTAATTTTGATTTCACTATTTTATAAATGAACAAAAACATAAACAGTTATTTTAAAGAAACGTTTGTAATACTTGGTTAAGGTGAAAATCAGGTATCCAATTCCATAAACTTGCCCTTAAAAACAGTTTAAAATGTTATTGTTACTGTACGTTTTATGGAATAAAATATGTTCTACATAAATGTGTGTTTGTGATTGTTAAAACCAGGATTTTTGGTTAAAGATTCAGAGGCTAACAATTTTTAAACCAACAGATCGATCTAAATATTATAACATATTACAGATGTTAGTTCGTATTTAACTTTGATACTATGCAGTACACGGTAACCTTAAAAACATAATATTTTATTAAACATTATTGTATCGAAAGAAAATGAAACCAACACACGAGTTACTTATTTGTGTTTGTTTTAGTTGGTAATTTATTTTAGGATTTAAAGTAAAAACAGTTGGTACTTGGTGACCTACATAATAGAGCAATAAATAACCAAGTGGTAAAATTTCACAAATATAGTTTATCTAGCAACGTATGTTTTACCGTTAAGTTTCTTCCGGCTTCTAATTTAAATGTAGGACAATCTGGGATATCCATCAATATTAGAAATAAGAACATGTAAGTTGGTACTTGGTGAACTCCATAATAGAGCAATAAATAACCAAG
>JAGFPH010000805.1:15761-47973 GCA_018207615.1 Philaenus spumarius
GGTAACATTTCATAAATGAGGCGGGTCATAGCAAAACTGGCTAAGTGCACTTTTGGCGGGAAATGAGATTATTGTAGTTCTGTAATCTACATGTGAAATTGCATAAGAAAACATATACATGTTGTGTCAAACCCTGCTATTTATGCTTTAAAAACTGTATTAAAATACTGCAATTGAAGCAAAACTCGCCTATTTCATAGCAGTGGTTGATGCAAAACTCGCCATTTTCATTCTACCAATCCGGGCATTGTTCTGAGGTCATGTGACCAGCAACAAAACAGCTAATTCAGCTGTCTGCTTTTAAGGTAAGACAGCAGTACCTATCTCGTCCATGTTAAAACAGCCATTTTTAGGTACACATTACTTTTACAAATATTAACCTATGAACTTGATTTTTTTTTTACAAAATTGTATATATCATTATCTACAATAATAGGAAGCAAAAGTTTTTTTGAGCAAAAATAGGGTTTTCGTACCACTTTTAATATTTGATAAAATATTGTGTAATTTTTCAACACTCAATATTTTTTAAATCAAAAAGTTTTTAACTGTCAAGGAAATTGGTTCCTATTATTATTTCTTAAATGATGAGGAACACACAAAAACATGTTTATGGAAATCGGTTCATAATTGTGGGAAAAAAGTGTACCCAAGTTTAAAAACTCAACTTTCGGAAAACAAGAAAAGAAGTCAAAATCATGTAAAAAGGCTATTGCTTTCTGTACTTGATTATTTCAAGAAAACCCCAGCTCCGTAGGAGGGTTATTCTTCTTTTTCACAACTTCCAGTCTTCTTTTAGCAGTGTTCTTTGCCTTACTGTTTTTTTTCAACATTCTATTCTTCATTTTAGTTGATCCTAAGGCTCCTAGATGGAGTTAGTGTAACGACGGTGGTCCGCCTAAAGGGGCGAGATAGGCAATATGGTTACTTTTTAAAGTAGCTAAGAGCGTTGGATTCTGTACAAGCCTTCGTAGCCGAGAGGTAACGTGGGGTCTTTCTGATCAAAAGATCCCGGGTTAAAATCTCGTGAGACCAGGTAGCTTTTCATATCTGTGGTTTGAGGGTAGGAGGGCGGAAGTAAAGCAAACGGTGGTTGGCTCGCTTCCAAGCTGACGGGATATGACTAGTTACCTGGTCTAAAGGCTTGAGTGTAGGACAATCTGGGAGATCCATAAATATTAGAAATAAGAACATGTTTTAGCTGGAGGTAATTAGATTCTAATTTACTTAGTCACTTATTGGAAACTGAACATCCTAAACTAAATATTAAACACAAGGAACAAAAAATGATACTAAATAAACTAGAATATTTAGAAATTTGTCTTAACTTACACTCTGCTAAAACCATGGTGTAAGCACTTCTAGCTCATGTTTTGTTTATCTAGGTAACATTCCATAGCAGCCCATTACATATTACACCCACTCGTTCTTTATTTGCTGTTAGAGTTATATGTTAGTTACAAATATATATGATTGATTTATTTAATTTAGTAGTCTGATCCTGAAGATGCCTAACGGTGAAACATAATCTGCTACACAAATTATGTTTGTAAAATTTTAACATTTAGATATTTCGTGCCCAATTTACTGTAAAAACATGTTTGTAAAATGTTTAAAAAGTGCTTTTCATGCATGTAGATTTACGACATTGTGTTTATAAGTTTTACACTACGAACAAAGTTTTGATTTTGACATAAGTTTTCCATACAAATGTTTGTCTGTGTTATGTTTTAATCCGTCCTTATAATACCATATTTGTTTTGAAATTTAAAGTACGTCATGGTATGATATCTGAGAACATTTAGAAGTGCAATTATTATTTTTTTCTTTTTGTTTCCATACACAATAGAAACCTAAATTAAACTGATGAGGAATTAGTTAACACTTTAAAATATATTTCACTACTCAATTTATAGTATTTTTATTTCGAACATTTTATCATACGTTTATTTTAATAACTAAATTTTTTAATTTGTTTAGTAAATAATTTAAATTTATTCGGCAAAATGCAATATTATTTGGGAAAAAATAAGTTAAGATAATAATTCCCATTCTGCTGTATCTTAGTGTATAATGCTGTATTCATACTGTATGTTCTGCCGTTTCTTAGATGTTACACGTTTTATTCTATCAAGTTTATCTTTCTTCAAGTCAAGCTTAATATTTATTAATAGGTCTATCTCTTTGTTAGTTACAGATACATTTTGACGCTCTCTGTAATATATCTCGACTATCTTTTCATGCCTACTAAAACTATAATAAATACAAAAATAGAAAATCTCTAAATTTGTTTATTGTAAATTGTTTATTGTTGGAACCTTTTCAGTGGCGGGTTTTGAACAACATAGGGTAACCTAGTGGAGCGGGTTTTTAAGGGTATTACAAAAATGTTTATTTACTTGTTTTACACAAAATGGTTGTTTTTCACAGCATTTGAAAAAATTACATAAAATGTTATTTGGACTAACACATCAAAACAAAAACGATTATATAGCACCTAATGTAATTATTATTTTATAATCGTATGAAGATAATAAATATTATTATTGTTTATGGTATTCTCACCTTATTTAGCAGTACAATAATCACTTATTTACTCAAACACAATCAAATTATTAATCTAAAATCTCAATCTAACAGTCAAACTAAGACTCAAGGATAATTGGTTGTGTCACTAAGACAAAACAGAAGAGAAGGAGACAGCTGACACACAGCTGCAACTAAATGCTCAAACAGAAGACACTTGATCATAACCATACAAATATTCCTGTATATTGGTATAAAGCTTAATCGGTACAGAAAAGTGCTTAATTTATTCTCAACAGATAGCAGCACAAGTATATGTATTTTAAAAGTAAAACGAACTATTACGGTTGTGCTTTTTCAGCGGTAAATTTGAAAACGAATATATGCGGGATTTCTCCTACGCACGCCAAGTAGCACAAACAAACCATAATAATAAATAACTATAATTGATCTGAGAGAGAATGACACTTACCACACATATGTAGTTTTCCTAAAACGTAGAAATACTCACTGATTTAGGTTATGTAAATACTAGTTACCTTTAAAGTAACACAACATGGGCAGCTATACTAACTGGGAGGTATTTATTTTGAGTGTCTTCTTCTCAGTGTTTCTTTACTTGTTTAATCCAATTTAGACAATAAGTTTAAAGCATAACTTACAGAAAGCTCGCTATCTAAACTATTGGACTGAGACTAAAGATAGTTTACAAACCACATTGAGTACACTAACTCTTGCCTCTTGCCTCTTTCCTACTTATTGGATGGTTGTGTAATGCATTTTAAATGTAATTGGTTTCTGACTGGGTCAAGTCTTATAGTGTAGTACTTGGCTCTCTAGCTTTTAACGATTTGAGAAAGGAGTAATTAGTAATTTAACCTATATCTGTATTAATTATTTTATGGACATATGATCTAGAAAACAAAGAAAAGAGTTGTTTTTATTTAAAATTCTTTATTGTTCCCCAGAGCTTCCAGAAACATAGAAACATAAAAACACAGAACACATTCTCACCAAAATAGGTTTGGGTCAATGTTAGTTATGATTAAGTAGTAGCTCAAATGTCACTGATGATGACTATTTTGTCATTGAAACGCGTTTGACCATTAAACATATTTTTGTAAGAATTGTGTTTTGTGTTTTTATTTAAAAAAATAATATTTCTCACGAGCCAAACTCGATTATTTATAAATATGGCAATCCATAAACTGAGCTGATTTATATACTGAGCTGACCATACTAAATACACTAAAAGTAAAAATTATATTACTTTCCAACGATATTTGGTTTCTCACTATGTGCAAAAGAAAAAAGTGTTTTCCTAAATTTAAATAAATACAAATTCCTTAAAAAAAATACAACAAGTGACAATGCAAACTTTAATCTGTTAAATGCGAAAGTTAAAACAAGCAAATTTAGAAATTACTCTTAAAAATTATCAAAGATTTAAATAGTTTTATGTTCGAAGAGTTTAACACAAACATGAAATGAAACTGTTATAAAGCATAAAAACAAGAAAACAATTCAAAATCTTAAACTAAAGTTACGTGATCTGGTTAATAAGACGAACAAACCGTATAGGGTAAGGTGATACATTTTTTAATCAGAAGTTAGTGTACAATTGGAGGGATGTAAACTTTAGCTAATTGAAAATAAAAGTATTCAGAGTCAGACAACTAAATTAAATAAATCAATCATAAATATTTGTAACTAACATATAACTCTAACAGCAAATAAAGAACGAGTGGGTATAATAAGTAATGGGCTTCTATGGAATGCTACCTAGATAAACAAAACATGGGCTAGAAGTGCTTACACCATGGTTTTAGCAGAGTGTAAGTTAATACAAATTTCTAAATATTCTAGTTTATTAGTTTCATTATTTGTTCCTTGTGTTTAACATTTAATTTAGGATGTCCAGTTTCCAATAAGTGACTAAATATATTAGAATCTAATTACCTCCAGCTAATTACATGTTCTTATTTCTAATATTGATGGATCTCCCAGATTGTCCTACATTTAATCTTTTTAGCATTGTGCGTCAGGTGTTTAAGTTCGTTTAAATTTTAAATTTAGAATATTTCTTTCTGTCTTATGCGACTGTTAAGTTCAAAATATTACATTTAGATACATAAAAATGTCACAATGTTCATCACATTTTACTACTCAAGTTCACTTATGAGTTTTAAATACACTTTTAATCTTGAGTTATTCTATCCGTAATTAACAGGATGAATGCATGATTTTATTAATCAACGACTCTCCGTAGTTTCTACCTCACGATTGCAACTTCAAAGTGATTTAATGTAAATACCCAAGTGATGTTATTTTATTTACAGAGCTCCTATTTAAAAGTAAGTATGGGAGATTTTTTGTAGAACGTAGGATGTTTATTTGTCTTCCTCCAAATTTAAGCACTAGTAAGTTTGTGATTATTAAACAAATATAAATAAAGCAATATCGTCAGCACATAAACATTATTTTATAGGCCTTGGGACGGTCACTTGCGTAACAGGAGTCTAAAAAATTACAAGTTCAAAACATGTATCGCAGAGGATGAACAGGCAAAGCATGTTAAAATGGAAGACTGAAAGATTGTATATTAGACATAATAAAGACGATCGAACTTAAAATTGTTTCAATAAATAAAAAATGAAAATGATATTTATAGTATATTAATTGTATTAGTAAAACAATTTCTCTTGAAATAAAAATATATATATACATTTGCATAGGTTATAAAATACAAGCGTTATAGTATAAAATGACAATAAAAGAAAAGTAATTAGAAATGTTATAATCAAAGGGTTATAAATAGTAAATAGCATCTAGTTAACCAGTAATTAATAAACCAGTAGTTCTGGGAACAGTAGACGTCGATTGAAATACCAAATGTGGTTTTGACTTTTGAGCTTAGGTTAAAAATAGTGTGTCCGCAAGGAAATAACCACAACTCACTCACAGTCACAGCGGCCACCTTTACGTAGAGCAGGAAAGAGCAAGACAGCAGGTAGCGCTCTTTCTCTCTCAATCTCCAAAAAAAAATAGAAGGTTTTATGAAGATATCTAAAGAATAAACGTATAAAAACATGGTTAAAATAAAAAAACTTAGACTATTTTCAACAAATTTGAAGTTTGCGGCCATTTTGTGAGTTTACCGTTAGAGATACGGAAAACAATCAAGGAAACAATTTTGTAGAAAATCAAATTTGCTACCCGCTAAATATTATTAGTTTTTCAATTCGACTTACGGTTAAGCCACAAACTGGCTTTGGAAAAAAGCTTACACTGTGGTGCGGGCGCCATTTTAATTTTATTTAAGGCGTGAAAAAAATAATGGGAAAAACTATATATATATCAGTGGCTCGGTCTAGGAATAAGGAACATTTATGCAAAAAATCATGAGAATCGGTCAAGGCGTTTGGCCGTAATCGTGAGACAGACAGACAGACACAGACGAAATGCCGAACGGTAAAGCCAAAACGGAGACCTCGCTTCGCTCGGTCAATAAAAAACGGAGAATTAATTGTGAACGGTGAATAATAGGTAAAGGGGAAACAAAATTTAACCAAGCTAAAAGATGTGTGGGCTTTGTAAGAAAATTAATCGAGAAATATAATTCAAAGTACAGTATTAATTTACGAAAAAAAAAACAATAATAAAATTAGTTAAAACAGCCATTATTCAAAATTAATTAAAGTTAAATGCTTAGTAAATTCATCAATGTTAATGTACTTAAAGTTTGTAATGCTCAGAAGTAAATTGGTACTACATACATGGTCAAATCTTGCCTACGTCAGAAATCGTAGAAAATGGAAAGGTGTAAAATCCGTGAAGTGAAACAATAAACAGGAAATAACAGGGGTACAACTTCAGATGACATTTCAAAATAATCACACTAGCTTACTAGTCTTACAGGAAAGCTACTAGGATGCCGAAAAGGGCGGTATCGAGTCAGTTCGTCTTTACCTTATATCTAGAGAGGTCATAAGAGAGGTACTACCTAGAAGGACGAGTATTCCCGCCAAACAGCAATTAGTCGTATCAGCACTAATTGGACTACAGAAAATAATACGCCATAAATCAAAATATCAGATCCATTTAGGGCCGAATTAACCAGATATACGCCACAGACCATCTTAGTATCCAGAAGCGGTGATGGAGCAAAGTCTGAAGTCAATAGTCAACAGGTGATCATGTCGCATCTTTGTAAAATCACCCATATTAAATGTTCTGAGCAAGTTTAGAATTTTATAATTATTTTGATTGTTTCTGTTGTTGCATTTTCAATAATTATTAAATAAAAAAAAAGTGAGTTACAACATTGTGTTTTAAAGGAAATTAGACCATTGCATAATGGGAAGAAAGTTATTTTGATTAAAAATTCTTGACTAATAAATAATTAAAATCAAAATAAACTAAAATCATTTAAACTAACTAAAATATTCTCATAAGAGCAATCCCACAACTCACCTTGGTTTTTCTTTTTTCAATTGTATTATTAAGGTCAACTCAATCAAATGAAACTATAACTTAGCAAGAGAGATACCTTTTCTATGAATATCCTACGTAGAGGAATAATGAAATAATTTTGTAAACTTTTCTATGTATGAAAACATATTCTATATGAGTTTTAGTAGTTTTTTCAAATATATTGGAAAAAGAAGTTTTTGGTTCAAACAGAAGTAATTTAACTCTGTATTAGAAGTCAAGATAATATAAATCGTCCTAATTCATGTTTAGTAGCATTAAGATTACATTTGTTAGTGATTAAGAAGTGTTCTAAAGTATAATTTTTCGTTTGGTAACACAATAATACTTGTAACACAAATCACTCCAAGAGTGGCGATCCCGAAGGATAGAGTCTATAAGTGATAAGGATGTTATAGACTGGGGAAGTAGAATAAGCAAGTACTTGCGGCAAGTACTGGCAGGGTTATTACTTGCTGAAAAAAATACCTTTACATGAAGGAAGTACTGTGAACGTATACATAAGTACAATATTTTACAAGTAAATGTATTTACTTATTTATCTCTTTACATTTTTGTAAAGTATGTCAGATACCGACGAAGCATTTGATGAAGCTTTCAATGAAGTAACTAACGAATGTGTTGCTATTTTTAGAGAACTTCATGATATTTTACATGAAAGTAGAAAGTGGGGGTCAAAGATTGGGTGGAAAGAAAGGATGCGCTTGGAGCATCTGCTCCTATTTTTCGTGAATTGGCAAATGAAGAAACCCTAGAGTATAAAAGACATTTACGATTAAATGTAGAACATTTTGTAGATCTTTTAAAATCGATTGAATCTTTCATTTAAAAAGCAGAAACAATAATGAAACCTACAATCACACCTTGCCTTAAGTTGGAAGTTAACCTCAGATACCTTGTTATTGGTGACAATTTGCAATCTTTGACATTACTTTTTCGTATACCAGCGTGCACAATATCTTTGTTTTTGCCTAAGGTTCTCAAAGCTATCATTGCCTCATTGCAAAAGTATATGCAGGTTAGTCCCCCTAAGCTAATTTTCAGTTGAGTAAAAAGTTCTTTAAGTTTGAGCAATTAATATGAAAGTAAAACCAATTCTATATTTTACTATCCTGTACTATTAAAATTGTTTAAGAATGCATTTTCAAGGTGTCCCGTAAGTAAAGTGCCAAAGTTCGGGAAATAGTTCTATGGGTCAAATTAAGAAAAAAGTTCATATAAATACAGACCGCTTCGTTTTCTAGATATCCGCCATTTTGTTTTTTGTACAAAATAATTCTTATCTAGAGAACGGTATGAATGATTGAGTTCAAACTTGGCACGAAGTTTAATAAGAATTTTTGGGGTCTGTGTTTATTTGAACTTTTTATCTTACTTTGACCCATGGAACCATTCCCTGAAGTTTGGAACTTTACTTATGGGACACCCTGTAGTTATTCATCAATTCATTGACCAAAGAAGTGTTGAAATAAAAAGCAAATGTATAAAAAAAAGTAGTGTTTATTAAAGTCATTATTTTACATATTTTGCAAATTTTGTGTATGTTTTTGGACCATTTCTAAAAAAAATTGTGTCAGTTCGTTGTCAACATCGTTGTCAGCAGCAGATCCCTGAGACATCAATGGCGAAGATAATGACATGTGGGTTTCTAGAGCCAAGTTGCTCCGCTGCTCTTTGGTATTGAGTGGCTGAATTCTTTCTTGGAGCAAAATGAAACTTTTTGTAGGTAGTTTCATTAATTGCCCTGAAATATGATGCGAAAAATCATCCTATTCGTCAAGAGCTTTCGTATTCAAATGGCTTGAACTGGAAAGCCAATTTGCTATCTTCTGCATTTTAGTTAGAGCTTCTTCAATCTTTCCAAGCTTGCTAATTCTTATTCTCTTCTTATTTTTGATATGATTAACTTTAACGAAAGTTCCACAGAGGTTCGTAGCTCTGATATAATTCCATAAACGTTATTATGCCACTTTAAGAAAACTTGACACATTTTTTGACAGAGGTATGTATTTTTTTTGTATCCATTGTTACACCTTTTACCTCTGAAGGAGAGACAATGTATTGAACGGATTGACACTAAATTGTCTTTAGCTGCAAGTGCATGATAGACAGGCAAGATCTGGCCGCAAGTAGATCACGTGATCCGTTACTAGTAAAATCACGGCAAGTAAAATCAAACCTGCTTGAGTTTAATGTCGGCAAGTGGCCCAGAATGGGTAACTAACCTTATAGACATGGCGAGTAGAAGGCAAGTTACTTGCAGTAAGCACTTGCTACACTAACTTTCCGTTCCTACTTGCCCCGTCTATAAGCCGCTATAAATAATTGTAATTGAGATTGTATAAAATTATAAGATTTTATAATTTTTGTTTTCCTACAAATGATAGCCCCGTTAGCGATTGGCGTAGTTGTAACGTTAAGATGTAGGCCGTACTAATAGTTTCTGATGGCCTTCATTGTAGGTGGTGGACTGCGTCATTGATATATTTTTTCAATAGTAGCTAAATCACTTCCTTGAATTACTTTACATTCATTCATTGTCTTTGGATTAATCTGTTCTTCTTTTCGAGATAAACAACCTCATTTGATGCAAACAAGTACAATTCGCGTCATACATTTTATTAACAATTAGTTTACGCTTTTACCAAAGCTTATTACTATCCACAAAGTCAAAAACTTAAGCTGATTCAAGGAAACAACTAAACAGCATTTATTTTAATTAATTACCTTGTTTGTAATTTATGTAAGTTGAAATAAAGTGTCAAAAATAGCTTCCAGCATATACAACGAACAGAGCATCCTTAAGTATTAAACTCGTTTTTTAAGGTAAATATTTGTTGACCACTTTACTGGGATTGGCCTATATTTACTTAATTCTAATTGGTCATAATAAACTTTTAAGATTGTAAATTATTTAGCAAATCTTAAAACATCATTTGAAGTAATTGAATATATAATATTTACAAACAGCCGTAATTTAATTCTTTAAGAGAATGCTGTCTTTAAGGTGAATATGCCTTCAAATCTGTTAACTTCATAAACTACATAGTCCAGTTAAATTTTATATTTTTTAAATCAGTCGTTAAATATTTGAGAAAAAATCATTTACATTTATTTAGTGCTTTTATATGTTATTTTAATTTGTATTAAAACCATCTGTGGGAAACGATTTCTTTTTATTGTTCTTTGCGACCAAATCATTTCTATGGCAATTTAGTGTTATTAACTCAGCTAACTTATTCTTATAATACGACTTGTTACAGCAAATAGATGTTATAAGATTAATATTAATATGTCTTAATTATTTTAAAAGTCTCCATCTGCTTTCACTCGTTTAATTAATCTAATTTATACTATAAAGTTTAAATATAAATTTACTCAAAGCCCCAAAACTAAACCCTTGGACTTATACTGCACGACTGCAGATAGTTTACAAACCACTTTGTGTAAGTTACATTAACTCCTGCATTTCCTACTTCTTGGTTGCTGATGCAATCATTCCAGTTGGTTTCTGTCTAGGTCAGGTCTTATAGTATTTACCTTTCTAGCTTTTACCATCTTTAGGGATGAATTCTAATAAAGATTAATTAATTAGGTAAGTATTCAACACTAAGGATATGTTAAGGGCCCATACACGGTCAATATTATTGTGTAATATTTTAGAATGCACAATATTATTGAACGTGTATGGGCTGTATTTAAGGCGGAAATCAGATTGTGCAATATATTGAGTGAATACAAAAGTTTTGAAAAATATTGCACAATCTTCAAAATATTGAATCGTGTATGGGCAGTAAGTCACTCCTTTTTTTCAACCACTCCTTCATCCATATCCTCTTCTTCGGCTTCGTCAGCAATGCGACTACCACACAAGCTGCAATATCCAAATCATACATGATTAACTGCCTAATAACTGCCTTGAAACTAAACCAATATTGACGACCTCACTTCAATCTTGGGTTGCACAATATTATTGAACTGTGTATGGTCGCTCCTTCAATAATTTTGCGCAATATATTGCACAATAATATTGACCGTGTATAGGGCCCTTTTAACGACTTTATCGAAATATAAATTCATATGTAAAAACATATTTTATTATTATTTCTAATTTATATGTACATACCGGAGCTTTTAAAATATACTACTAGTAAAGTAATTTCATCTGTACACTTAGGGCCTACTACATTATTGGATATTGTTGTTTGCTGTAATTTCATTTATAATTAAGTGATATCAAATATATAACCGTAATATGTACAGTATATGACGCAGTTTCAAATCAAACTAGATACTATTGTGATTGAAATCACCCTTGTATAGATTTGTAAATTAATATTAATTGCGATTTAGATTATACTTATAATACTAAAGCCCAGAAGCAGAAACAAAATAAACTGATTATACTTTTGCAGGTTTAGCTTTTATATTTCATACTGTCAAGGAAGTTCCTTAAAAATCTATTTTTTCTCTTCCTAGTTTTTTCAAGCACCAGTTTCTGGATATCTTTATTTACTATAAAAGTAAATGACCGTACAGAACAGTAAAAATAGTTGATTTTATAGTCATTCGACCATGCAGCTGAACCGCTGACATGAGATGAGCGAATAAAGTTTATATGTTTTAAGCTTTCAACCAACTATTTGGGAAATTGGTCTACTCACGAAAACGATGAATAGCTACCTGGATTTTTTTTGCACCTCAGCCTCCAACCCGGCTCTTACGCTGCTTCGTTCCGCTCGCAGCAGAAAAACTGGTTTTGCGAGTTTGCCGCTAGACCTTGCGGCCTAGGATGTAGGACTGCTTCGCTTCTCTCGCAATGGACAAATACCGGCCGTCTGTCTCGCAACAGATATTCCCACACGGTAAAACCCTCCTTGTGGATTTGTACCTAATAATTTTATGGTATTTAACGTTTTTATAGATTTTACCACTAAAAGGCGAGTTGTAAGGTCATGTAAAAAACAAAATGTGCTGAATAATCTCCTATATTTATTTGTTTAAATAAAACCCCCAACATACTCATTATAGTATGAAAAATCTAAAAATTACCTCCATCAAAAAAGTGCGTTCGGTTGTTGATCTTGATCTTAGTTCATACGAACGTGTTTACCAAATGTGAACCAATTTAGATCGAAAATGCGGCCATTAGAGTGCGAACAGATATATACTATACATACAATGTTTAATGGCACCCCAAATCGTGTTCCAGACTATGATTGGTGCTCATTGACCACTCCCGGTCTTAGTTCTCTCCATAAGAGTCACTGCAATAGCTCATCATACATAATAGAAATTCGCTAATAAGTGAATTTAAATACAACATATTTAAAACTTTAAAAAATTGTAAATAAAAAATAATGTAAACAAATATTGAAAGATATGACCTGAACTGAATAAGTAAATCATTACTTGTATTGCCTACGATAAGTGAGACTGTTACGAGATAGGCATAGATACATCTATCTAACATTAGATTTGACTTGAAGGCTTGATTGAGCGGCTCAGTTTTTGTAGAATAGGTTTTGCACAGTTCATTTATTCTTTTTTTTTGAGTATACAATTTAATATAATGCTTAATGTGAACTCTTTTGTTAGTAAAACTTTTTTCTGAAGAACATTATTGATTAACATCAATACAAACATTCAAAGTTATATATTTACAACTAAACATTTTTGTAATTGTAATTGGTTAATATATGAATCTGTATTCTTTAGAGGTGGACGTGGACATTGATCTTGAAAAATGTAATCCATATCTTCATATATTTAAAAATGTTTATTCCTTATTTCACAGCTTTATTTTTGAATTAATACATTATCATTCTAGCGGAATTAAAGAAGTTTATCTACAAACATTTTCTACACTACACCTTATTTATGTTTCAAAATGTTTTTATTTTAAGATGAATCGTGAGTTAACACTTATTCTTACAGTCAGTTTGCCGCTGTGGATGGAGAGACTCTCTCTACACATGCGTGTGTATTTTATTTGCTGGATTAGCCACTGCCATATACTGTACATTTCTAAGTATGTTTTAATTATTTTGCCTCTTTAATATATACAAATTATAAATTATGAAGATAATCTAGGAGTTAACTAAAACCTTCCCCTCCAACTTAATATAGTTAACAACACTCTTATTTATAAAATAATTCCTGCATTTTCTCATTTTCGGTGTAATTAATTTGAAATAGTTTTTCTGCCTAGGTTAGGTCTTAGGATTTAGCTTATAATAGGTCCTAGCTGTATGCAGATTAGTCGGTAAAAGTCCAACATTAAATTTTTTATGACTTTTACCAACTAATTTGAATGTTAGTGGTAAAATCAAGGATTTATCAATCGACCACTGGTGATGAGGTAAAGTGTGAAGTAGAATGTGATTTATTCCCCTTGACAAGATTAGTAGCTAGCGGATATATGTGTTGTTTGATAAACGTCGTATTTAAATCTGTAATATGTCAAACATCTGACAGTTTCATTTAATATTTGTAAATCCTTACTTGGTGTCAATGTCTCTAGCATTTTACTGAATATGAAATAATTTCTTAATTTCCCAAGTGTCTCATGACTAAGTCAGTTTTGTGACCTATTTACCTTGACATTCGTTAAATAGAATGAGAGGGCAATGCCTGGCATTTAGTTACATTTACATTTATTTTTCAACGCCTAACCCATATATCAATGGTGTTGAGCAAAATGTTTAGTCTTTTGTGAATTAGTTTTGATTACCATTAATGCGGTTTTCGCAATGATTCGTTTGCATATATATAGTGACGGGAATTCTCGACCTTGTAGGTAATCTATATAATAAAAATGAAATGCTATTCGTCGGTAAGCAAACAGAGAAAGGTTGGACCAATTTGGCTATTTTTAGTTTAAAATCTTCAAAATAGTCCGAATTAGGTTTTTATGGAAGGAAAAATTTGAAAAATTCCCGGATAGTTTCAAATTTGGGAAAATCTGAACATCATTTTTCTATGGGATTTTTGTATGAACTCAAGACAAGAACTCACGAAAACAGCTGTTCGGGTAAAAAGCTAAGCAACACATGTTTGTTTACATTCCTTGCCATAGCGACTTATAATCAGTTTATTATTCTTCAAAACCATCAGCGTTGTTTAGGTTAGATTGACAAACTAGAAGCAAACTCGAACAAAAATCAACCAAAAATGCTTACTGTCTGAAACACAAACGATCTGTTAAATGTTCTCTTTATAGAACATAAAACAAATTAAATGTGCTCAACCTGGTCACCATTATGTTCTACGCACAAAAACCAACGCTTCACAGAAGAATGCAAGTACACACACTTCACGAGGAATGGATGATACCACATCCCGTATCCGGTCCTTCAGTTCATTGATGTCGTTAACTTTTCTACTATGCACGCGCTCCTTTATCATACCGCAGAGCTAGAAATCACAGGGTGACTTAGGTGACTGTGGGAGCCTGTGCAGTGGTCTATCAAGACCAATCCATCGACCTGGAAATGTTTGGTTGAGATAGGATCTAACAGTTAATTCCCAATGGGGCATAACTTCACAGTGCAAGAAAGACTCGAAAGTTGTAGTTCATCAAAGGCGTACTGCTGCAACATCGATAAATAGACGTCTGAGAAGTCACTGTTGGTATATCAAAAAAGTAGGGCCCTATTACTCCACAGCGCACCAAACACTCACTTTTGGTGAGTCAGGTACATGCTTCCGAATGACGCGTGATTTTTCAAAGGCTCAGAAAGTTGTGCTGCGACGCTTGACAACTCCACTTGTGTACAAGGTGGCTTTATCACTGAATACCATTTCATTAATAATGGCATGCTGGATTATGTCAATTCAGATAACACCTGACACCATTCCATTAGCTTACGCTTCTGCTCCAATGTTAAAGATTGGACAACTTGGATGTAATAAGTCCCAAGATCATGTCTCAAGATGCGCCATACTCTTGATTTTGGAATTTCTGATTTCCACTCGATTTTGAGCTTTGCAGCAAGGATTGCTGTACAACAGTCACACCTTCCCGATCTTGGGCATCCTGCATTTTTTCGATGATTGTTGGAAACTGATCCAGTCTCATGCAAATTTCCTTCGAAACTTCTTACGAACCACTGTTGATGAACCAAACACTTCCTTACAGTTTGCTACAAATCTTCTTTCCTCCAACGTTAAACGAACAGCCATTGTGTAACCTAACCTATGAATAGGTTAACCTATTAATGTTTATTAAAAACAAAATTGCTACAATTGATCAGCTGTTAAAAAGTAATACACTATTTCTTCATTGTTGATTAAAGCAACAAGAAAGGTAGTGTTCACATATTTGTTTCTGCCATTTAAGTCTTAACATAATATTGAAAAGCCATGCATATTTAAATAAAACAGCTGATTTGGATACAAAACTGAACATAATTTTAGGTTAGGAATATAATGGACAAAAATACATTTGCAACGAAACTGGCTAGTTTAGAATCAGATAATTATTCTTTACTACTATCAGTTTTTTTTTTATATTAGATAAAATCAAACCTGAGGTATATTGTATTATAAGTCACACATCTAGATTCAAATGTCTTAAAATATTTTTGGATATGTAGTTAACGTAAAATATCCGCCTATTCCCGCCTATCAGCTTTGTTTGTTTACCCGCCAGACAACAAAACAAAAAATGTCGTGTATCATAAAGTAATGCAATTAACAAAATAGTGATGTCACAGCAAACCACTCGAATTAAAGCATCTCTTTGTTTTACCTGTTTAGTTCAAATTCTAACTTAACTCAATTATAACTTAAATTTGTTAACAAAACCGCATGGTTCCAAATCGATTACATTCCAGGCAATCACATATTTCGAGCTTTCAGTGGTGTACTGCCGATAGAATTAATCTCGATGAAATTTATGAAATTTGAACATGGCTACGTCTGTCGGGTCAACTATTAATCAAATATTTCCTAAAAAGCCAGTTTATTCAAATGACTATTGTAATGTTGTTTTTGATGAGTTGCTCTAACTTCTTCGAATATATCACAATTTAAATCTATTGAAATGTGTGTAGCATGAAGTAAGTTTAATTTCGTTTTATACTTTATCACTTTTATAACCATTATCAAATAATTGTTTATGTATACATTATAGCATATTGCCGCCGGGAACTGTTATTCAATAATAAAACTTTTTTACATACCTTTTTATGTCCGTCCACAGTCCTATTTATTCCTTATACAATGGGACGATCGATTTCGGAGCTCACGTCTACATTATCAAGTCAAATATAAAAACACTTAAACAGACATTGTCATATTACGCTTAACACAACACTTACTTCACAACTCAAAACACTCAAATATTTAAACATGTGACAGTAAGTATAATGCATATTTGGCCAACGGATGCGACTCAACTGAATGTAAAGCTGGAACTAGTTATCCTACCCCCGTTTGAAAAACTGCAGAAGTATTTAGGCCTGTTGTTTTCCTCGCTTGTATTAATGGTGTTGAACAATACATTAGAACAATATTTAAGTTTGTCGTTGAGACCATTATTCCTATCATTCTTAAATGCATTAGATATATGTAATTTTTCAACACTTTTCTTAAATAAATATTTTTTACATATATTTAATATTTCTACATTAGTTTGGTAGCTCTCATTGTTGTGTATGATGGCTTAGCAATGGGTTCACCTCTTTCAGGACTATTAGCCGATATATATTTAAATCATATGAAAATAAATACTTACTATCCAACCGTAATAAATACAAACAAAACATTATATATTACGGTCGCTACGTCGACACGTTCGTAGTTTTCAATGGAACTGACCAGCAAGCCGGTCACTTACTATTAGATGAACAGCATTACCTCAAAAATCCAATGAATTCGTTTTTTCAGCATCCAGCTCACTAATATATATAATAGAACTTTATTTCTACAAAAGAGGTTGACTGATGGAAAATAAAAGGTGTTGCATTTTTACATCAAAAATCCAGTTCACGCTCGAAATAGAAAAAGATTAACAACTCAACTTTCTTGACTTAACAATTAAAAAGCTACATACAAAGTTTGAGTACAAAATGTACCGTAAACCAAGTACATCTGACGTCACCATTCACGCTTTTTTACCATCCATATTCCCAAAACATTGCAGCTTTTCATAGCTTTGTACATAGAATTCTCACTCTCTAACTGTTCCATTGGGCAAAGTTGATTACCAAGAAGACATTACCAACACAAAACATATAGCCGAAGCCAATGGGTTCAAAAGTACAATAATTGATAAGTTGATTAATAATAATAATAAATAGAAAATGAGCAGAAAACACACACAAATCAATAGCAATAGCGATAATAAATGTATCTCGTCTGAATATACCAACTTTTTGCATAACGTCCTAAAAAATTTTCATAAAACAACATCACAATATCCTTTTGTTTATAACAAATACATTTTATTAACATCTCTTGGGCGTAAAACCCACATCTCAACAGAAAATTCCCGGAGTTTATAATCTATTGCCAGAATTGTAATAAACTAAATATGACAGACAGGGAGAACATTCATTAATGTTACAAAGAACACCTTCCCAACAATAAATCTAACATTACCAAGTCCAATTATGCACTTCACTTTGCCGATAATAACCATAGACCGGACGACTTTCACGCTTCGGTAGAAGCCCTACACATTTGCATAATAAGTAGGCTAATGAATGCTATATATGAAGAATGTCAAATATATAATAAAGCATTAAAAAATAAGCTGGACAACATCTTAAACGACCAACTTTCGTTTCACTCCCACCATTTATAAGATATTACTATCAGATATTTGCAGAAGACAAACAGAGGTAACCATCAGTAGGTTTTTTTCGTAATATCGGCAGTATTTCACCGACTACGTTAGATCACGCAGCTAGTGAAATGATTTGCGCGATTTAGTGTTTATGTGTTAGTGTTGTGTATTTGTGTATGTTCTATTTATTTTAATGTACGAATATATCTTTGGAGTGATTAAGATCTGAAGATGGAGTTTCGGCTCCGAAACAGGTCGTCTTAAATGATACGACAAGAAGTAAGTTAATATTATTACTAAGTAAATTTATTTAAATGGAAGGTTTACAAAGTGTTTCATATTATTTCTTTAAATTAAATCAAACAATAGAGGAAAATGTGCGATTCTTAAATAGAATTTTAACGTTTAACAAATTTTAAATTTTCTTTAAAGATATACTTTGAAGAAAATAATGTTTACGATACATATCACATCATGTTTAATACTATTCTATGTAAACTAATACTTTAAATTAACTTTAATACGATCATTTAAAAATATTTGTACTTGAACCATTATGTATAGAAATGTTTTACGACTAACATTCATAGATAACATTGTGATAAATATATAAAATTAGAGAATTAGTTTAGAACTTTCCGTTAATATTAACTTGGTTACCGAAGTGTACGTCAGGGAACTAATACAACCAAAAATAAATATTAATTGTTATGTGTTTCTATAGAATTTGGGAGGATTCGGTGTGTAAAACCTATATATAGGTTATCTTAAATTTAAACTACTCGTATGTAATGACACCCTGTTACTATTGGGATCTGATTTCATCATAAAATACTAGAGGAAACCCCTTGCGTACTCCGCATGCCAACCCCGTTGGAACCTTCTATACACAATATAATCATGGGATGTTTTCTTTATAATAAATTTGTAAGATTAATAATAACCTCAAAGCTAAGATGGGAAATAAAGTTAAATGTTCAAATCAAATAATTATTTCGTATATTTTATAACAGCAGTTATAATAAAGGTTAAAAGAACCAGCAAGGCTCAGGTCTACAATTTAATAAAAACCTAACCTAAAAGTTAGAAATTCAAAAAATAGTTGCTTCAAAGTTTGAAATCAGGTGTTACTTGAATTATTAGAGTAAACAGCTGTTTTATCTCTTAATTTATTCAAGTGGTTGCTATGGTAATTCATCAGTCTAGGCCTAAGATTTTTGTCCGACTAAATTTACAAATATTGAAATAAAAAATGTTTTTATCAAAATGAATTATAGCCTATGTTAATCAGATATAGTAAACCTATTTATTAGTAAAACTATTTTGTTCAATCTGTTCAGTAGTTCCAGAGATTACCTCCTACATACAAACAAACAAACAAATAAATGTTACCGCTTTGTAATATTAGTATAGAAAATGTATTTAGTAGAAGTAATGTCAAGTAGAAAGACAGTGACTATAATTGGATAAAAATAAACTCGAAATTGCAAATACAATAATTAAATAAAGAACACTTTCACCTATTATTTACACAATGCTAAGTTAGAGTTGGGAATTTTGAAATTTAAAAAAAGAGTTTAAGACAGTTGTCATCTAAAGTCAAAGTTTTAAATACACTGTCCCTGAATATTCGAACATTGTTTTGTATGATCGGAAATATATTTTGTATTATGACCTATTCTTTATGTATTTCATTTAAACTGTATTAACCAACATTTGTTACATAAATCTTTAACAGTCTAGTTGAGGGTTGGTTAGAAAGTGAGGGTGAGAGTGGTTTGATCCCAACACAATTATTTACAAACCAAGGTAATCAATGCGCCAAACTTTCTCTGTGGCCTATAAATAATTCTCCTTGAAATTATAATTCTTATTCATGTACTGTCACAAAGGATATTTTTTCATAATATTGAATCTATACAGTTTGTACTATTTGTAAATGTTGTAATTAAGAGTTAATATAAACCAATCCTTCCAACTAATTTTAGTGTTTCAAACATCACTCAGCATATAATGTTAAACTATAAATTTATTACTGATTATTCTCCGTAAAAGGTGACTCGTTTAAACCAGCTTGAAAATAAAATTTGCTCTTGATTATATACAATTCTTAGAAATGAACCGAAATCATTAGTGAGTCTTTTTCACTGCAAATTTTCACTGCAGTGAGAAAAACTGCAGATTTTCTTTTCATAATAGAAATTATTCGTTCACCCATTTGAACCGTTGACGTGACTTGAGCGAATTTCCAAAGTTGAGTTTATATGTTTTATGAGTTTGCCAATTGGTCCACTCAATAAGTCACTGAATAGCTGCTTGGAGTACAAAGTATATTTGTATATTTTGTTTCACCTCAACTTTGCGGCCTCGGATTATTGACTGCTTCGCTCCGCTCTTAGAGGTCGAAGTCGCAAGTTTCCACCTCGGCAATCGGTCTAGGATCAGAATAATGTGGATTTGATCCGGGTACTTTTATTGTATTTTGGGGGAACCAGATGTGCTATCAGGTTGTATAGACAACATAATGTGAAGACTAATGTACTATAATTATTGTTTTAACTAAAACTATAAAATGTTTCATTCAAGTACGAACAATATCAAACATGTTTTAGTTTTGTTCAAAAAAACGTGCTTGCATTCGGTTGTTGGATTTGATTGGCTAACGAACTAGTCCGACCAACTTAGATCACCTACAAAGTGTACCAAATCGGGGTGCAAACATATAAATGTATTTGTTTTAAATGTATTAAACAATGTATTAATGTGTTTGTATGCACATACAATGCATAAAGTATAAAAAACATACATATATATATATTATATACATAAAAATTTTAATGACACTAAAATGTGTTCTGGGACCATGATCGTTTGACCACTCCCGACCTTGTCTCACTATAAGAGTTACTGCTAGAGCTCATATTTCCTGTGGAAATTTGCTAACAACTATACCACAAAGTAATCAGTAATTTAGTTTGAATAATACTTTTCCACTGCAACAACGTAAAGTGTGAAGGTATATACAATTGTCTTAAAAGTTATATTTATTCAAAATCATTTTAAATAAATAATAAAACGTTAATATAAATCAGTGATGTTTTAACAGGCTTTGTTTCGGTTAAACATTTAATTGCGAACAATAATACAAACTAAAAAAATGTGCAACTCCATTTTTGTTGGAATCAATATCTACACAAAAACACATAAAACTTGCGTATTTGAAAAAGATTTTTTTTTAGATCTCATATGCCAAATAATAATTATTACTCTCTCAGTTAGAACTATGTTAAGACACAATACAAGCGTCCATTCTTTAATAACGGTGTATAAATTGTTCCACAAATTTAATTGTTGGAAACAGTAGAATAGTTGACTGTCAATGATGTTTTTATAATATAAGTAAATTTTCTAATTGGTAAAGAAAAACAAATCATATTTTAGAGTACATTATAGCTACTCTGTTTAATAATATATAAAGCTAATTATAGTAATAATAATTTTATTTAGATAAGTTTCAATGTTCAATACTTATATTATATTTAACCTCGATTAGTGAAATACAAGTTTGACATATGCTTAATACTTAAAAAAGACTAATACAGATATAACTATTTACAAAATACAAAGAAAAAAAGTTTGAAGAGAAAATATAATATTTAAAAAGGCAAATAATGGTTGAAAAGAACAAGATCTTTAATGCTCTTGAACATTTTTGGCAATGATAAACCATTCTTAACTCCTAAACCATAAATGATTATTAAGTAATTAACACATGTTTAAGCCTAACACTATTCAGGTTTTTTGCAGGTAAGATGTTACGGCATATAAATGTTACAATAATCGTCTTTAAATGATCTATTTCCAACAAACAACAGCCGTTTTGAAAATAAAAAAATTCTTGAATTTTTAAATTACAAATTTATAAAAAATGTATAGTGAATTTTTTTAGTGTTTTTTATTCAATAAAATAGCTAAATAGCTTCGTTTTGTGTGATTTGTATAAAAATATAACCATTATATTTGACATATTAACGAATTTCTCTTTGGTTTATAACATACATAGATAAGCTGGGCTTTTGTTTTCTACAAACAATGTACTCTGAGTTAGAAAGAGATTAAAACATTCTAATAATTATCTTTAATATATTATTAATTATTACACCAAACATAAGACGAGAATAATTCTTAGAAAGAAAATCATTATTTGATTCAACGGGTTAAATTATTCTGCTCAATGAATTTGTATTGGCAATGTCAGGAAGAAACGCTTATAGAAACAAAATCATCATAATTATTATACTAATAACTAATAACATATTAACATAACATTGGTAGTCATGTCAACACAATGCATGGTTTGGAATTGTAAATTTAAAATAAAGATTAAAAATAATTTGATTGAAATTTCATAGGGCCACTAATTCTTGTAAAAAATATTATTTTTCTTAATGCATTTATAAAGTTACTTTAATGTACTTCCAACCTAAATAAACTGTTTTACGTCCAAAATATATTTAAATTGGATTGTGCTGTAGACTTGGTTTACTTTTATCTGAAAACGTTTTCGGCTCATAAAGTTCTTACTTAATGCTTTGGAAAATAGTTTCAAATAAAATAGAATTTAATAAACAAAAATAATTGTAATACAATTTTCTTGCGACTTACAGTAGTAGATATTTTGCCATGATTTAATCTTTTCCATCAAGAGGCAAATTGGGCAGGGTCTTAAACTAAGATTTATAATTAAAACAATAGGCTACCTACCCAAAATGTTTCGTAAAATTAATATCTGACAGGGACCAAGCATTGCAATTTATTTATGTCAAAATTAATGATATTAGGGAAGATGTTCATTTTAGCTAGCAACTTACAAAACGAATAAAAAACAAATGTTTAAGGAAAATAATTAATTTACTGACAGACACTCTAATTATATTCCAATCTACCGTTCATTGAAATTGATTGTGTTTTGTTCAATACCCGTAAAAGTAATTGATTTCTCTAATAGGTTCTGGAATCACTTCAGTATTCGATTAGTTTGGAATACAACGGTGTGTTTCAGATGCAAGGACTGAAGTAAATTTTAAATTACGCCTCTTAAATGCAGAAAGTATAGACTAGTTCAAATAAAACAAGTATGTTTAAAGCAGTAATCCACAACAAGTTACTTTGAGATAAAATGAGGTAGGCATATCAATTGGAATCTTGGATGCTTGTAGATAAAAAATATATAATTTTAGTTATGTGTGCATTTTGTAGCTTGGACAATTATTAATTCACGTAAGATTTTCATAAGATAACTACAGTTTTATTCGCGAAAAAAAAAAACTCAAGTTACAACTACAAAACTAACAATGATTTTTCAATAAACTATCCACTGTTTTAGTAATGAGTAAATTATAGTTGTGTTTGCATATCTATAATTAATTAGTTGATTAAAAGTCATTTAAATATGTTTATAGCATTACTTCAAAACTTAAGACCTGGTAAATTTACTTTAAATTATTTTGATCTAGAAACAGTTTCGTCAAAGAACGTTCTAGTTCTCATTCTACTATATAAATATTTCTACGAACAGTTGGACAAACTTTATGTAAATATGTAATATATTATCAGGTTTTCAGAAATTAAGAAAATTTATAACAAACAACTTTATTACTTTTGCTGTGGCGGTATTTCATAAGCAATCTGTGGTAAAATTTTGGTTTCGGTAAACTCCCTATTTAATGTTTTATACGTTTTAATGTTATTTGACAACATACAGATTAGACACCCTTTTATTTTTGTGACAAAATATTTTCCATGATACAAAAGCTGATTGGAAATTAATGGTCGTAATTAAAATTGTTAAGCATAGTATGTACATATACATTAAACAGTTTTAACATTATGTAGCTATTATACAGGGCCATTTTTTTGAAAACTAACCACCTTTATTATTTAAAGAAAAAAAAAAACGGTTAGAGATAAGCAAAACCTGATATCGGAAAAGGTATTCTAAGGAAACAATAGAAAAGTAATTTATAAAATCTGAAATCCTACTACCTAACGTATCGAGTGAATACGTTTATGGGTTTTAATTTGATTCATCACAAGCCATATGTGTTTATTACAAACTTTTTAGATCAGGGTGGTAGGAGGAATTGTAAATAGGGTTTCTAAGATTTCCCCTGACTGTGAATAACTGTCTCGAATAAAATTGTGTATATCACCATTCACTTTAAAAAAAAAAAAACACCTTAAAAAATCACCTGATTGTAAAACTCTTTTAGTGAGTAGCTTTCATGCAAACTATTAAGTGGTTTATGATGGTACTGCTAAGCTGCTTTTGTCTAGGAAACAAAGTTAAGACAAATATGTTTGTCTTGCGAAAGCAGTACAATTGTTTATTTATTTATACGAGAGAAATATAATCAAATTTTTACATCAGCGAAATACAAACAGCATACAACTCAGAAAATATTAATTAACACTAAATTTCCATGACGTGTTTCGGGGCTAGAACATCCCGACCTTTGGTTGTGAATGGCACGAAAGATGGAGCCAATTGTTAGGTCCTATCCTAATGAGTAACTGAATTACATTGCGACCTAGCAGTAATTTTCTGAACTTGGCTGATGTCAAAATGTCAATCGAAGGACAATTGTACTTAATCTTATGTAATGTATCTTTTGAAAATGTTATGTTTACAATAACAATAGTTTATATGTGGTAATCATACATTTTGTCAAGTTTCTTGAAACTATTTGTGTAGAATAATTAATTTAATTCAGTTGATTTTATTATTACATTTGAAAACTAATTAAACTTCATATTCGTAAGATCTATATGTACGGACCAAAATGTATTTTTAAGGACGAATAACTACATAAAATTATGGCGTTCCACTCTCATATAAAATAAACACTAATTCTATTCACAGTGGATATCACACTATCACACAAACAAAACTTCCAGATTTTATTTAAGTTTTTCTGACTAATAAACCTAAATTTAATTAAATGTGCAATCTATAGATTGACAATTACGAATGATTGGTAGAAATAATAACTTTATGTTTGTTCTCTGAAAACATTTTCCATAACTTTTAGTGATCACACTAATGATAAATCAGATGTACTTTAGACCCACAAAAGATAAAAACTGTACATAAGTAATATGTGTTTTTTGTAGTATTTTTTTGAAGCAGGCCTAGTGAAAAGAATGTTGATGTTCTAAATAAGTTTCCAATTAGCAGCTATTATATCCTGCGTGTTTTATGCACTACAGAAGCACTTATAAAAACTATTTAGAAATGATTTCTTCTTCGAATCACTTTTATTATTTCATAACACAACTTTGGATTATATTCAATTTCTGAACAACTATTTAGTTGCAAAATATATTTTGTTATCTGTCAAAAGTTCAAACGAGTTTTTAATCAGTTTAAGATTCTTTATATTTATTTGTACTACGTAATACATAATTGTACAGTTTAATGTAAGTTAAAACTTTTTTTATTTAGAGAAAAAAAGAAACAATAGAAACTTTACAGTTTGCAAGTGTCAGGATTTGTCTAAGGCATAATATAACTGAAAAAAAACCCAGTTTTTAATTACTCATATTAAAAAAAAAAAAATAAATAAAATACAATGATAAGAATATATTGAAATGGAAAATGTGTAGCTTTTGGATTCCCAGAGGGAGAGGGTGACTTGAAATTATAAATACCATAAGTATGCCTGCAGTTTGCTCACTGAGGACTTTTTTCAGATTTTAAATCAATGCGCATGACAGAATTGTACATTTTATTAAAATTTTAATTTGGAACAACATTATCAAACGCTCGACAATCGCTTTACAACAAACATAATACACATTGAGATAAGCAGCTGGTTTGCAAAAGAACCGGCGTCCAATGTCACCACTCCATCATGGATTTATATACAATTGCCAAAAGTAGATTTTTTTATAAATGAGTAGAAAGTGAATGAAATTATGTATCCTCATAAAACAATCGGATCACACCTATATTGTCTCGTTGAATTTGTAATTAGTCATTTTGTTAGTTTCTTTGTGTAACTGAAAGACTAAAAAGTTTGTCTCAACTGTGGCATTTTTGTAAATAGCGGGAAATCTGGGACTGTTTATATATATTTGTTTATGTTAGACCTGCTTCGAATGCTAATGATCAATTTTACCCTTGAATAAGTTAGTTGTTCTTTCTTCACTTATTTAATACTTGAATACAATTTATACTTTAAAATATGAAAATTAATTTACTTCAAGCAAGCTAACTAAACCGTTTTCAACCGACTTAAGATAGCTTATAATCCACTTCCTGTAAACAAAATTCATGCATTTCCTGTTTCCTTGCTATTGATTAAACTTATTTAGTATGCAAATTATTTTCTCTCAAGGCCAGCTTCCTTGCTTTTAACATGTTGATGTTTAAAGTACGACATTTTAAAATATGATTAAAATATAAACGTTTACCAACTGATTGGAAAATTAAAAAAATATATAAGATTTAATAAACGACTTACTTTTAAATAAATATATATAATTATAATAAATGCTAAAGTTTTACTGCAATAGTTAATAATTACGAAACATGAGAAGCAAATTTTTAAGCCACAACAAAATTAAATATATTGTAACATTTTCTCTGTTTTAATCGTAATGGTACTCATTTTTTAAAAGCAAATATTACCTTTAGTTTTGAAATTCTGAATCCATAGAAATTAAGGGTTTTTTTTTTAAATTTGAGCTTAGTATAGTAAAATAAGTACTTCAGAGATAAATAAGTAGAAATACTGAAATAAATCAATTGTAAGGGACGTTAAGAGAGAAGCAAATATAGAATAGACAGAGAGAGTGATATTGACTGATTTATTTACAGCCTCTCTAACGATGTAAGTTAGGACCAGCAGGTCCTCTCTTCCACTTGTGCCATACACAGTTATAGTTTCTATTTGTGTTTACACTTTAATTTAACTTAACATAAAACAAAAAGAAGTCAGAGAGAGAGAAAGAGAAGAATTTCAAAATATAATTGTAAGACATTATTTTTCCGACCTACAGTAGAACACATCAAATGTTAAATATTTCTTATTAGATTAGGCATTGATAGTATGTGCCTAAAATCAGTTCAGTAATGTATTATGTAGCAGTAAAAGATTAAAAATAATTGATGGAAGCAATTGTTTTATTCCGTTTAGTATTTGAAATCAAAAACCTACTTGTCAGAATTTTAATGTTAGGGCCTCCAAAATATCACATTATACTATAAAATATTTTAGGTGAGGAATTGTAGAAGAAACGGAATTCTGGAATAAAGTCCATTATACTATAGAATAGTTTAGGTGAGGAATTGTAGAAGAAACGGAATTCTGGAATAAAGTCCCAAGTAATTCCTAAAGTCTCTATATAAATGATTTAGTTGTTTATGCTTTTCCATTTGAAATATACAAAATACATTATGAGGAAAATGACTTTTAATGGGAGATGTGCCTACATAGAGCTGCAACATCAATTAGAAAAAAAAGAGTTGGCCACGGGCTGGATACATTTTGACGTACTACCTAGTAAATTTAGAGATTTTTGATTTTTTTGTTTGTTTATTAAAAATATATATGTATTTAAAATAAAATACAAATACATAAATATAAAACAATATTATATATGTCAAAAGTTTTTACCCTTTTTTTTAAATATTTGTCTACAATTATGTAGGCTAGTAAGTACTTCATGAACACTAAGTTCGTATAGTTATTGAAGGTCGTGATAATTTTGTTTTTTATTTGTATTTTGTTTTTAATCTTTAATAATTTAATTTTAAAGGAACATTTCCAGCATTTGCAGACGAAATTTCTCTGCAGTAAGACAGCATTTATAAATTTCGACTTCCAAGTCGAATTCCAACGTAAATTTATTTATCACTCTGATAACTGCAAGCACATTAACACATACAATTGTCTGTACGTCGATTAGGTGGAAGATTAGAAATTTTAGGGTATCCATATGGATGGAAAAATGCATACTGACCTTCTTCATCACCAAATTAAAATGGACATACAACATATTTTATTTTTTGAGAAAGGTCTGTGAATTAAAAATCCATCGGATGCTATATCACGATTTCATCTATTCGAGGATGCTATACGGTATTAATGTTAGGTTGGGGCTTACATCTGCTATTAAATCGTTATATACAACACTGAAAAGTTTAAATCGTATAATGAGATTCAAGAGTAAATTCTGTTTTTCATTTCTATTGTTTTCGTAATTGAATATTCTTCCCTTGAAACATTTTTTTGTGTATAAAGTTATGAAAGTTTTTTTTATAACGAGTGGGAGTGTAAATACCGATAAAATTTATTATTAAAATATAAGTAGATCTGCGCTCCAATTAAAATGATTAAAAGTAACCGCTCTTGTTTCCAAAGCTCCTTTTAATATTCAGGCCCAAAAGTTTGTAATTTGCTTCCTATTCGATTAAGAACGGAACAAAAAATACGTAACTTTTTAACTACTATAACAAATTTGCTGATTAAATTCGAAGTAATTATTGACGACTTAATTTGTGTAACTAACTGATCTAAATTTTATTAGATTTTGTTCATTGGTGTTTTATTCGTTGTACTTGCATTTTTGTTCGATGTGCATAAATATAATACAATATGATGTTTTTAGCCCCTTAAAACATGATATAATTGCAAAGTTATAGTTTATTTTATATCAGAACACAAAGTTTGTTTAATAATATATTATATCCATCAGATAACTGTTAATACTATAAAACTATTAATTTATTAATACACTTTAACGAGCTTGCCATAATGTATTAATATTAAACATGTAGCCTATTAATGTGGTTTGGACTGTAGACAATTTATTAACTATATATTGCAAATTATCAATATTTAACAATTGACGGCAGATAATAAAAATATGCTTTAGGGTTTCAACCAACTATTGGACATGGGACTACTCATGAAGGCGCCTAGTGTACGAAATATATTAGTAGAATTTGTACCTTACTCAGCCTCCAGCCCTGGCTCACGAGCTGATTCGTTCTGATCTTAGCAGAAAACTACCTTTGCTAGTTTACACTTCGTCCTTGCGGCCTTGGACCACAGACTAAGATTTGAGAGTTTGCATCCCTGCTGTCGTCCTCGGATCAGAAGCTGCCCCCACGTAAAACCCCTCACTTGAATTTTAACAGGGTACTTTAATGATATTTTGCGTTTTGATCGCGTTTGGGGGAACCAGACGTACTATAAGATCGTGTAAATATCAAAATGTGCAGAATAATGTCATTTATTTTTTTAGATAAAATCCCAATAAATTACGGAAACTACACAAATTTTACTTCCGAGCCAAAATGAGCTTCGATTTATGAGATATTTTGTTAACGATCTTATCCGAGCAACTTTTGTGTACCAAATTTGCACTGAATCGTACCTTATACTGTATATATACATACTTATATACCATTTTTAATCACGCCCCAAAATGTATTCTGTTGACCACGATTGGTGCTCATTAACCACTTCTGACCTTGGTCATCACCATAAAGTCACTACCTTAGCCATTTTCCCTATGTATATTCTCTAATAAGATTAAAATACTCCAAAACGCGGTCTTATTGCAACACAAAGTTATCTATTTAAAACAGTTATTAGTAGTTGAATGTGAATTATATTTGTATAGTTTAGATCAAGTTTACTTATTACCATTAGGCAGAAAAGTGAAACTAAGCACAGTAATTTCCATTAAAGTCATAATAATACTTTCATATCTTTTCAGACACAACAAAACACTTAATTTAAATATTTATAGAATCATAAATCGTACGTTTAAACAAACATTTCTTGTGATATAAGTTTTCCGTTTCTTTGGTTCCAAATATTATAAACAAGTTGCTTTCAACTCATCCTCCATATTCCTCCTTTCAATAAACTTCTCTTTGATTTATAATGGTTTCACTGAGCTTTTACAACCTGCAACGTCGTTCATTGAGTCGGAAAGAGATTTTCACACTCTAATAAATAACTTACACATAATTATTACATCAAACCTAACTTTAATATAACTGTTATTGAACGAACCATTACATTCTGCGGGTAAAATATTCTCTTCATTTAACACTCATTTCTTTTTCTACATATTTCAAAAATATCTCCTCAATATACGTGGGTGGACTGTATGTTAAACTAAACGACTGTGTATCGACTACATACAACTAAACAAGAAGATCACTTTTATTTGAAGACAATGTTTGGAATGTTGCTGGTAATAAAATATTCTAAATAACATTGTTAACATTAGCAATATTTGATAGAAATAATAATCACACCAGATACTTTTAAATAATAAAAAATCCAAGTAAAATAGTTTTAACAATATGGTTTTTAAATTACAGTTTTAATTACATTTCTGTTATTTCGACTAATTGAAGGCAAAGCGTAGAGGCGAAACGACATGCGTTTGTTTATATTATTTGGCTCTTTAGTATTACATATAGTAAATATACGGGGTTGGTATGGATACCCTTTCTTGGTGTAAATATGGGGTCCCATTTAAAATCTGGTAAAAATCCCCGCAATGCATACTAATAATAACTTTACAGATAATTATAAGGACATTTTAAAGTTAACGTACCTCAAAAGACTAATATCAAAATTTAATTGTTAACGAACAATTCCAGGTGTATCTAGGCCTAGCCATTACACATTTGTAATGAATACATATTATGGCTTGTGATACATCAAATTGATGCATGAATTTCTGTGATAAGAACATAAAAATCGGCTAACGATAGGCTAAGCTCAAAAATGTAATTGTACACGTTATTAAATAAAAAAAAATCTAAAAGATAGGTAATTGCACAATGAAAATAATTACTAATTACAAAGTTCAATATTTAAAATTGGACAAAGTTAACACCATGAAATAAGCCATAGCCAAGTTATCCTGATTACAGAATGATAACAAATAACTCCTTATCTTATGCCCTGATAAAAAATAATAATAATAATGTATGCCTTTGATTTCATACTGCACATTTACTTTAATTTCTTTATTTGTTACCTGAAAGAGGGGTTGATATTGTCCTCGGTTTAATGTAAAAATACGTCAAGCAGTTTTAATTTTATTACCATAGACAGTGATATTTTGTAAAGAGTTTTAATTTGATGCACACATAATGAAGTCATGTGTGTTCATTACAAATTGACATATGTGATGACATAAGGTGGTAGGAGTGGGGTTAGAGTTTATTGAAAATATGTTTTGTAAGGTTCTCATAAAAAATGAAAAACTGTCAACAGATTTTGGATATCTTTTTCCGCCTTTTAAATTATAAAAAAATATAACAGTAACTTAAAAATAAAATTTGTGAGCTTAGTGAACGAATTATTTAGCAGATTTTTGTTTTACCTGATATTTTACAAACAATATGTGTCCATTACAAATGTATGAGATGGAGTGTGGTAGGAATGAGAGTGGGGTTTTGGGATTTGAGATTTTATAACTAGGGTTTCTAAGGTTTCCTGACTGATAATAACTGTTCCTAAATCAGATTTTGCATATCTATTTATAAACAAGCAAACTTTTCAATAAAATATATAATGGATTTTTATCCCGTGACAGTAAACATGTACGTAAGGAACTATACTTTGTAGGTGGCCTCATTACATTTTGTAACGATGCAAACCGATGTATTTAGTAGCTAATACTATATTAATTTTTTGTAAGTTGTGGCTAAAAAATCTGGTATTAACCATCGTGTTATTGTATTTTCTACTACTCTTCTAATTTCTTTTATATGTGAGCTGGAGTTTTTAATTGCAAGTTTTGAGTAACGCCGATTCCTACGTGGATGACAAGAGCGAACAGAGCGGACGAGTGAACTTTGAATTGACACACAAAAATGAAAATACATTGGAGCGTTCTACTTTGATGACCTGTCGTAGTAAGTGACAGGAGCGACAGGACCGTGTCTCGCATGTAATACGCGCCAACTATACAGACGGCGCCAACTGTCAGCGATCTGGGATTGGAAGCAAGCATTGCAGTGCAGTAAACTCTGCATACATGTTTGTGTGAGTTCTTGTGTTTTCATTATGTCTGTTGATGAAAATATTTCAACGGAAATTATTCCATCATATAATCGATTGTTTCTATTGTCATTCTCGTGTAATTACGACATAATTCCAGATTCTGCCACAATCTTCTGTTAAGGAGATGCAACTTGCCATATACTGGCCTATCCTTATAAATAACATTTCTTTTGCATTATCCAATAATCGTCTTAATTTTTAAATACGCATATGTCAACACCGAACTGTTCAAAAGCAACAACTTACATCTTTTCACTTTAGAGAACATGGTGAAAGTGGTCAGCTCAAGGATATGCTC
>JAGFPH010000805.1:53637-75641 GCA_018207615.1 Philaenus spumarius
GGGGGGGGGGGAGTAAGTTACTAAAACTCCCCCATAAGAAATACATAGTGCAATTTATATTCATTGATATAATATATTTTTTCTTAATATACATTTAACTTTGATTTGTCTATCCGTGCAAAGCCGGATCGGGCTAGCTAGTAAAATAATATAATATGGATGTGTGTTACATGCATCTAATATTTTCCATGGTAACATTTTCCTACTCTTGCAATTCTAAATAACCATCTCCTATGCTACTCTTGGGAAGGTATAAAGTTTTAACTGGGAGAAAGTATGTGGCAGTTATCTGGTACCCTTTATTATTTTAATGTTGATGATTTCTTAACATTAACTTCTTTACATTATTTACCTAAATAAATTAGAAAATTAACTTGTATCGCCTAAATAAAACATAAATATTAAAATATTTTTGTTCGGATTAAAATTAGTTGAAGTAAATCAGAATATTTTCGAAAACCTTTTGAGATATCGATACGTAATTTTAATCATTGTTTTTTATTAGAAATCATGTTTGTTTACTGTCCAAGTCATAATTGTTTTAAATAACAATGAGTTACCTTATATAGATTTCGTTTCAGAGCATGTGCTATATCTTCAGAGTTTTTTCACTCAAATAATTGAGATCGTTAATACATTGAAATTCAACAAATTTGTGGACAAATTTACAACATTTACACAAATAACACTAAATCGACATATAAGATAACGCAATAAATGGGATGCGCATCGTATCAATGTCCTAGGACAACTAACTAACGTCTCATATCTACAACTCTGCAGTGGTGTTTATTTAAGATTTGTTCTTGGATTTTGATAGCCGTATCGTATAATGTACTCGAGGAGAAATTTAGTTAATCGTTCACTAAGCTGTGTGTATCATATTTAAAGGCTTTATAAATATCATATACCTCGATCATATCCATATATTTGCCTTTTCTTCATATATGTAGTGGTTTTAAGTTGGTTTTGAAATTTGTATAAGAATGTACAGAATCTGTTAAGAAACTGTACGTACACGTCAATAAGCTGACGTGTAAAATTTGAATTATTGCCGTTTAATGTATAGCTATTCTCAAGTGACTGAATAACTCTGAAGATGAGGCACATGCTCTGAAACGCGTAAGTGTTATAGAAATAAATAAGTCACGTGGTAACTTACCAGTACTTAGTTACTTACTTACAGTAAGAATCTGCTTAAGGTAACTCATTGTTATTGTTTTTCTCATAAATCTTAAATTTTCTTTTAAATCGTGAATTGTTACATTCCTATAAAAACACACAATATTAATTTTGAATTTGGCGGTTCGATGATAGTGAAACAAATTTGAATCACATAAAATCAGATTTTCACGTTTTGAAACGGAGATGTAAATTTTGTATTTATATAAACTTTGAATACTGTTCACCTTCTCTGAGTAAGAAATACAAAGTAACAAGTCTATTTGACAATGTAATTGTTTCTCTGTTCTGATTTCACTAAAAACTATTGAAATTAACCATTTAATTGATTGATTGAGTCTTATGTTTGTGGTAAGCTATTGGATCTTAACACGTATTTAATAAATATTTTGTGTAAATAATTGAAAAATGTAAATATTGAACTTAAAACTGATGAAAGAAGAATTTAATTTGTAAAATTATAAAAATTTTAAGGAGGTTTATTAAAAGCACTTCAAGTAACAAATTTTGTATATAATATGATAAGGTTTATTTTCACAGTTATCTTTAACCTGGAAGAGTCTGAGAATAGTGGATGGTTCTTATAGGCCACAGATAAAAAGAACATGAAGCGGGTTAAATACCCTGGTAAAAGTATTTGGTTACTTGAAAAATGAGTGAATGTACTAAAAACTGTCTTCATCATATAACCAACTAACTGTTTAAGATAAATAAATGCTTTTATAAAATTGAATTCCTTGTTTAAAAAATTTTAATTTTAATTACTTTTGTTGGTTAAATGAATGCCTCATGTGTTAATGTTAATACAGGTGGCACAGGTTATACAGTCAGCTGATGTGCGAGAATATTCGTAATTTGATCAAGGTTAACTAATCGGACTAGTATATAGGCAACCACTCGCATTATTGGTGTACCTCATCGACTTATACAACAAGGAAGAAATGGGGTTTATTATTTGTATTTAAAAAAAGAATAGACTGCTCCCTTTAATCCTGTTGGATCCGATAACAAATTTAGAAATCATGTATAGTGAATTCATATGCAAACGATATGGTTAGTGTGATAGAAATATAATATTTAAAATTGAAAGAACTATACATTATTAAGTGGTTGTAAATACATTTAACGAGATCTTAAACAACGTATAATAAAATAAATGTGTATTTAACAGTAGTTATTTCTATACATTATAGTAAATACAAACAATAACTAAACTCTTACAGTCACAAAACAAAACAATTTTAACTCACAAAAAAACTTATAATGATAATTTAAAAAAAAAGTTATGTTTAACGAATTTACACTGTGGCAATAGTATTTAATTTCATTTAACCGCAAATGGATATTTTTGGTTCAATTAATAACCAGTTATCTATTTGAAGTTTAAACTAAGAATGGTATTACTAAACAAACTTATTCTTATATTTAATTTTTAATGCGAAAACTTCGTACTTAACTAGTTTAAATGACGAAAACATATTATAACATATAAAAGAGGTCGAATTGACATTAGTCTTAGGAGATTGATAAGTTTGCCGTTAATTCCCGAAATCGTAACCCAATCTCAGCCGATGATAATTAATTGTCAAAGTCTTTACATATCATCAACACATAAAATTACTTCTATACTTATTTCAATATTATTGAAATTCGTTTTATGTTTATGCATATACAATTAATTAAGTAACATTTACTTAAACTTTGATCATGTCTACACCCATCTCAAAATGGCCGTTTTCGAAAAATAAATGAATGAGCACGGTATAAATAAATAAATGTTAACTGTTTTTCTAAAATTCAATATTATAATCAGTAAATAATCATTGTTATAAATGTTTAAAACAAATAATGTTTTATATTCCGTCTTATATATCTTATGTATTTTAAATGTTTTTGTTGTATTTTAATACTAATTATTATAATTACTATAATTGGATAATTGATTGCTTTAATACAAATTGTTGTTTCAAATATGAATAAGAACTTTGGCATGTGCATTTAAGTAACCACGTATTAAACTTTTTTTTATAGATTTGTTCTTTTTACAGCCTCTGAAACTTAATTGAATAATTGCATGGTCTTGTTTCTATTTATTTTTTAAACTGAATAATTAGATTCAACAACAAGAAAATATGATCGCCAATCTTTGTATTTGATAATATATGATATTATTAATACAGAACAAAATAACTATACAAAGTTCTTAAAAGAATTAATAAAAAACAAAAACATTACTTGTGAAAATAATTTAATAATAACTAAGTTCAATAGTTACTTTTTATCAATCTAATATCAGAATATTTCCGTTAAACATTGCGATAGTTATTTAGAAATAGATAAATATAATGTTCAAATCATGTAAGTAGAAAAAAAGATGAGTTACTCCTTATAATTACCTTGTAATAAATTCAATATAATTTAATTATTTATGTGTTACAGTTAAAAATGTTATTTAATTACGTAAATGCATCACAAATTTATATTGCATTACTGCTTTGACAATATTTAACTGTAGTAATATATATATATATATATATATATATATATATATATGCAATTTACTTTCGACCATAGTTTATTTTAATCTTTTATTCCTCAAATAAGTGGATTGCATCGACACATTTAAGCATATCTAATATTTTATGTTCGTTTAACATTCTGGTTATTTGACGGATCACACAAGTCCATAATATATACACAGGTATATATATGCACAATATAGACTAAGCCTATCCCAAGGTATAAAATGATTTCATTTCATCCGACACACGGCTTACTTAGGGCTTTGAGCTCAGAGCAATGTTTCGTTCCAGTCAAGCCAATATTTCTCTTCAATATGGGATTCAGATCCTTTTAAAGCACCGAACCTTAATCGGATTACCGATTTCCTGATCTTTGTTCAATAAAATATGTTTACATGAATATAATCGAATGATTGGGTTAAAAGTTAAGCAGAGATTAGTGCAAACTGTATTATCTAGTGAGTCGTGAACAATTAATAGCTAACGACATCCAACAAAATTGTAATAGTAACTTGTCCCAAGTATTTTCGTTCATTTTAGTACCGACTTCTTAAATTAAAAAAAAGTATGAAAATACAGTAGGTACAAACGCTTAGTCTAAAAACCTTAACCTAAAAGGTTAGGCTTAGGTCTATCTACCTTTTTGTGTTTTACATTTTTATGAACATACATTTTGCCTTTTTAAATTTATTGACAAAAGACGTTTTAGATACATAAATGTGGATTCATTTTGGCCTATCTCAATTTTCGTGTATTCGAAATTGCTAATATGTTTACAGTAATACATTATATTAAACTTAATTATGCATTATATAAGGTTTTATAACTGAGGTACTGTATCATCGCACATTAACTAAAAGGGACTAATTGGAACTGCTACCGGTTACTGCGACAAGTGAACGGTTAAATTCTTATTAATATTGAATAAAAAAACTAAAAAAACCGAATGTAAAACTAAAGATTTGATACAGTATATTATCCCTAATACTTGAAGCTTACAATATTCGTTTGTGTATTACATTGGATATTATAAATTTCAAGTAATCTTACACTTTATTATCTGACACATAAGTTTTTATTAAATAATGTTGGTCGTCTAGTGTGTAAAATGCTGGCATACACACGGGCGATCCTTCTAACGTCTATGTCTCCAGTATAAAACCATCTTATATATTAGTTACAGGATAAATTTATATGTTTGTTTATAAAGGAAGGAAATTTTACACCAAGCTTTGATTTCAACAAAGATTTTGGCTTAATCCTTATATTGAACATTTTGTGTTTGTGGCAAAATAAAAAACGTAGTAAATAAGGCAAGAAATTTTGTAATATACATGAAAAAGTTGTCCTTTTGAAAATGAGTTTTACCAGAAAAGGTCGGTAATCGCTCTTACTATCCAAGGAACAAATAAAAATAAACTTTTATCAAAAATAATCAATTTATTTACTTACACTCTAATTTTAATTGTGTGATTTTGATGCCCAGTCTACCGTTCATAGAAATTGATTGTGCTTAGTTCAATTGTTTGCTTTGTTTAATTTAAAAGAAATTGATTAATCTTCTAGTGGTTCAGTGTTTGATCCGTCTATAACGTAGCAACGTATTTCAGATAATAGGACTGTGAGCAAACTAAAAATAAGTAAACTTACAGAAGTATGAATAATCTTAAATACGGAACCTGAACGAATTTTGTATTCAAATGAAATATTTCTCTTGTGTCTAAGTTGTAATAAAAAACGAAATAAAATTGAGAATTAAGTCAGTAATATGTAAGATTTACAATTTTGGCACAAATCATTGAAAAAATACAGTACTAAAAAATAAAACGTTCATGAAAATTCTTTTCTTTATTTAAAAATGTAATATTTTTTAGTTATTTTATTTAATTAATTCTGGAAGAAGTGACAAATTGTACTTGAAAAATGAATTAGAAATGAAAGTATAATTTTAGTTTTGGGCATAAACTTATCAGCATCAAAAAATTATAGCTAAAAAAAATTATAGCTTAAGAAATACATGTTTAGTTGAATTTCTCAAGTATGTTTTGTTTTTACTTAGATATATTTCTTGACTTAACCAAATTTGTTAGATAAAATCTAATACTTCGACCGCCTATGAAAATTAACCATGATGCACAAGTAAACGTAACGGTACAAATACATTTAAAAAGATAATTAAAAGGAGTATATTAGTTTTTTTTACAAATATATATATGATATCATATTTATATATTGTCACTTGTTATGCCTTGTTTTGTGTTAGAGATCTCGTCATGACAACAAGTTTTAAGCTATTACAACTTAAGACCAAAATGTAATACAAATATAAGTTCTCAAAACTTAAAATACATTGTCACCTAATACACTATTTGTAAATGTTGAGATATGTATAGACATTATTAGCAATAATATTATAACCTTTCTTTCAAATGTAAATTAAACAATAATTTGTTATATTAAAATCAATTTTCAAAATTAAAATTTTTTTAAATTATTTATTTTGTAGAAATAGCTTATACAATACACACTTTAATTATTTATACTTCGAAAAGCTAATTGTTTAGTTTTGGTAATTTACACAAATATTTTGCTAGGCATCAAGGTTCTTCAAATGTTAACCTATTAATGCTCTTACAGTTTTAATTACTTTAGTAGACACAACAATGTGCACACGAGAGAATCCTATAATAAGCATTTACTACGTTTCGCGTTTAAATTAATATCTTACTTAATAACTGTTCGCTGCGCTAACCAATATCCCAACTTGCTGGTAGTTCTCCATACTGCTCAACAGACAGCAGGACTATACGGCGGCAAATGAATACCTTAATTTGTAAAGTCGATAACAAATTGTTGTTATCGTAGTATAAGTAGATTCAATATACATACTTTTTACATTTGTAATATCTGTAAATTGAAGCTATATTATATTTCTTTAGGTTCAAGATCTACAGATGAAGAAATTAAATTCAACTTCAAGGATATACAACCAACCACGAAAAATGAATAATTGCATATAGTGTCAAGATGGTAGGTAAACTTTCTATATAAAAGTAATCATAGTTATTCAAATAAAAGTAATATTAGTATTGAAAAATAAATGCGATTAAAAAACGAACTATCTCTTTCTGTGAATTCGTTTTAGTTATTATTTTCAAGTGGTTTTGTTTGTTTAAAACTATTTGTTAACTATTTGGGAAATCTAAATAAATTGTACTGCAATAATTACTTGCATTACTACAAATTTATTTTTATTTTTTGAGTTTAATTTACTGTAATATCACGTTTGAGTTAAGCCAACTGATTTAACAAAGACAATATACAGAGTTATTTAAGAAGATATATGTAGATATTTTTAGAGCTGATTCTAAATGCAAACATTAAGAATCAATTACATTTAAACATTCACCCGAAAACACTTAGTTCGCCGTACATTCGACATTTTGTTCAGTAAAGTATTGTAACTAAGATTTTATTTTGCATTATTTTAAAAATTACGGCCTTTTGAAGGCAAATATTTTTAAACCTATTAACTTTACAAAACTATTTATAAAAAAGAAAACCTTTTTGTGCTATATGACAAACAAAAACTAAACTAGTTACCATCAACACGTAAAAAAGACAAATTCTTGGTAATTGTTTACAACAATGAAAACTTTATTATGTGTTTACCGTGATTAGGTTATGTGTAATTTGTCATAAGTATAATTAAGCTACATAAGTTATATATATAGGCCTATGCTCAATAATTAAACAAACATTTCTTTTTTTAATAAAACTTGTATGACATATTGTGATTCACTTTTAATTATTGATTACATAATAACTACACAAAATATCAAAAAAGTAAAATAAAATAAAGTTGAATAGATGTTCAAAAACTTAAGTTATAATATTTCCTAACTAACAAAGAAAGTAACCAAAGTAACTAAATTACAAACTAAAAAACTAACAATTATATACTTTAATATTATAAAACATAAATTCATTACGGACATTGAGTCTACATGTCCAAAAGCAAATAAAGTTCTTGCTGCAAACTAATAAAGTAGTAGAGCCCTTGAGATTATTTACTAATAGTTGTCTCATATTCCACACTGTCATTGCATGGAAACCCGAATGAATAGTAAGCAAAATATGACAGATTTATTTCGTAATAAGACTTATTCGACTTCCCGAATGCATTAATTTCCTTATTGTTCCCTAAGAGTGCAATTTATATGCCCTGACTAGATACATTCAAACTTAACCTATGTTATGTGAATTCGTTTGATCTTTTATTGCCAATAATCATATTTTGTTTCGTTTTGAAGATGTTATTGACAATAGATTTTGATCAAGCCAACATTTAGTAATTGTATTGTTCCTAGTAAATTTATAATAAACTTTATCGCATTTTCACGTTCAAATAACATTGATGTAACTACCCTTGTTTTCGATACATTATTAATGTATAACAAACATATCAAAGGCACATATTACATTGAATTCTCCCATACTCAACTAATAAATACCTCTGTTTATACTACTCACAAACGCACTGGTTTATATTCATAACTTTCAAACCAGGAATAAGCTTTTAATACAAACCACAATAGTTTCTGTCCGACAATATGCCGAGTCTAATGATTTAGTCAAGTCAAATAGATAACAACAAAAACACTACAAAAAGTTGCATAAAACCATGTATTTAAGTTTTTGGTTTTTTATCGATAGGCTATCTATTTTATGTTTTGAACAAAAAATATTTAAAAAATAGATAATGATACAACAATTTCTTTGAGTTAAAAATCAATAAATATTTAGTTTCTAGTAAATTTGTTTATAAACTTTCAAGAACAGTCGTTTATATTTTTTATGGCATTGTGAAAATAAAGTTTTCAATGCCATATTATTAAGTAAAGTATTTATTTTCGTGAATATATACAAACATCTTAAAAAACAATGCGCTTCATAGCTGTTTTTTCTATAACAAAAAGGAGGTATATATGTATATGTGTCAACAATATTTACATAAATGTGGAATGATTAGCCAAAGTATCTGCATATATTTTGAATCACTTTGTATATATCAAAATAAAGGTCGTACGTGTGTAAAATAATCAACACATAGCATACAATATTTTAAATTCTAAACAATATTTTTAACACTAATCTTAAACTTTTTAAATTGAAACAAAGTCCATATTATTTAACTTATGTAGTAAATATAATGAGAAGAAAGAAACAAGCCGTAATTATTCTTCTAAATAGATCCGTTACAGCAAATACAAATGTTTATATCCTACAAATGTTTAGGCTATTGTAAATTCTAAAATTTAGTTATGTCAAAACGTGAAACACATTGGTCATTTTAAGTATTCGCAAATGCAAAATTGAGGAGCATTGACGAGGAGCAGTTTGATTTATTCAATGTGTTCTATCAAGTTTACAATTAGTCAACATATGCAGTGTGGTATTTATAATTTTAAGCCCTCAATCTCAAGAAATACGCTTCCAAATTAGTTTATGATATGAACCTAAACTTGCAAATATTTATTAGTTTTTATAAACAAAATTTAATCGCAATAAACATAATTTCACATTTATTTAATCTGTAATTTAGTGTGTTTAATTTTCAGCCAGATATTCTAATAATATATTCTTAATTGACCGGAAAATTACTATTTCATATGCTTGGATTTAATTATAAGCAAATAACTTTACTAAAAACGAAATACAAACAAAGCAAATTCCAACTTAATGAATAATGTATCTTCGAAGCATTGCTGCAACTGTGTGGTAAGCTGTTTGGCTGTTAACCCAACATTACCAATTAAATGTTGCAGAAAGACCATACTTATTTATATTTAAACGAGTTGTAGGCTGAAATTTTACAAGTTCTTAGGGCTTCCCTAATAGTTATATAAATTATTTGATAATAAACTTGTAGCATGGGTGTTAGTATTATACTGGGTGTCCCTTTAAGTAAGATGCTAAACCTTAGAAATTATTGTTGTGGACAGATACATAAAATATTGTCCGGGTATTATTATTTTCCATTTATAATTTGTCCACAGCTTTACAAAGTTATTTTAATTTCCAGAACAGATAAACCGATGAGTTGAAACTTGACATGGTACTTAATAAGTTAAAGTTCTAAAAATACAAAACCATTTTAATACAATGATTCGTAAGATTAGTAATCCTTTTCAAAATGGCGACTGTTAATACAAACTTTGATTATTTTTAGTTAGTTGATTTCAAAATTGATTCCAACTATTCTAAAACGGATAATTTTATTAATTTTAAATTTAGAAGTTTGGCCTCTTACTTCCCTGACACAATTTACATGAATTCTGGTTTTATAAATAAATTCATAGAAGATAACAGATAATTGCAGTCTTAATTAAATCGTGTTTATTTGGTTCAGTCCAGCACTAGGTGTCTTCAGTCGCCATTTCAGTTCCACGTGACTAGAGAAGACCCCGACAGTCCGGGGGGTAACTTCCCCAGTGTATCCCCGCCGCTCCATCAGAATGAAGACACTCAACTTTCATTGCACGATTGGAATCCAGGGAAGAGACTGTCAACGGACTATTTGTCGCCTTATGTGTTCGCGGGAAGGAACTCGTTATGTTCGGTTTCCGGTAAGTTTGATTATGTTATCACTTCTCTTAAGTAATGTTGAAGTGTTAAAAAAAACCCTTAGATAGGTTTTTATTTCAAATTTATATTTTTTTTAAACACAGTTTTATGGAAAACTGTCATATTATTTTACTTGTGGTAAGAATGGTTTTTTTCTTCGAGCAGAGGGAAATGTTTTATACACCATAGCAGGCACGCTTTCTATGAACGGAAGCTTAGGAGTAAGTAGACCACTTTTGAGTTATAATAAACGTGGAGATTCAACTTTTGTTTTATGAGGTAATGATATTCCTTTGCCACTTAGTTAAAAAAAGATGTATATGAAAGGATATTATTATAGACTGGAACAAATTGTTTAAAAAAATCATTAAATTGTATTACCGATTTGTATGTAAACCTTTTATTTAATACCTAACATAAAAAAAAATACCAATGTACAATTACTTATATGTATTCACCATAGTTAAATATTTTTCAAAACATTAAAATACATTACATTCTTACTTACCATTGCCTCATAGTATTAAATTCACAACGATCACGTCATTAAAAGTATATCTTACTATACAAATTGTTGAATAATAGTTTAAAACATATTATTAATTGTTTATTAAAAAAGTTTGTTAATCACAATTAAGTAATTAAGTATACATTAGTAATATTATTAATTTACACATAAATTTAATAAAATGTGTATTGTTCAAAATCACTTAAAATTGCGTAGCGATTTACTTAAAAATATAATATTATTTAGTATTTTGTGTAGAGTGATTTTTACAAGTTTTCTTGCTTAGGAAAAACAGACCAATGTTTGCCAGAATTTATTATAAAACTTGAAATTTAATAGAACGTTATAATGCATTTCCTTAGCCAATCTTAATTTTGCATATGTAGATGTAAAATAATCAATATTATCTATAGGCCGTAGGTTTACCTTAAACATTTTGTAACTTCAAGATGTCCGAAGGGATGTGGCAGCCATGGGCGTTTCCAGGGTTGCCAACTAAAACAATAAACCTAATTTTCCTGGTAGGGATGAAATGTTTAACCAATTTAAACACTGATTTAAACAATATAATACAAATTAAACTGTTTTATTTACCGTTCGTAGTTTTAAGGATAATAATTATTAAAGATAACTAAAACTACAAGTAAATACATTAACAAAAGGTTTATTCGGTCCCCATTTGTTTAAACAGAAATCATTTGTTTAAAACTTAATTAATATTATACAATTAAATTTAGTCTTACAATTTTAATACATATGTACAAATGAAATGCAATTACTAAAGTAATACATATCTAGAGTATATCTAGACACTATGTATGAACAGTTTATAATACTAGTTTCTGGCCACAGTTCTAGTAATTGTAATTCCTTTACGATTATATTTTCTTTGGAAAAAAACCGTAACAGTTTTAAAAATAAATTGAAGAAACATATTATAGTTGTTCTTTTATGTCATCATACAAGTAAAGACGTTTACCTTTGGAAAAATATTATTTAATTTCAGACAATATTGTCTTTAATTTGTTGATGCTTATACTTATCGTTGATTTAATTACAGAGATATGATAATTTTTGTAAGTTGTATTCGTTTGTGTTGGACAGATTACACACTGCGAAGACGACGTCCGATTACATTACGCATCATGCCAAGACTATCCCTTCCGGGAAGAAGTACTTCGGCTCCTGCAACCACGGACTCTGAATGGCCAAGGTTTAGAAGGTAAGCCACCTATAATATGTAACTATATGTATGTGAGTACTAAATTAATACAAATAAAGTTATTTCAGAATCATTTGAAAATATTTTAAAGGAAGCTGTGATTGGATCTAACGGAATATCGTTTAATTAGCATACTCTCATTCTGTCTTAAATCGGGATAAGTACAGACTGTTCTAAGTCAAAACAGTTTCTTAGATATGTTTTCCTTATCTCCAGTTATATACTATAAATGTTAAAACATTTCATGTTTGTTTATTATTACTAATACTAATAATACTTTGCAAAAAACACGAGCAACAATTTTTGATTCCAAACCATTTTAATAACTCATTTTATAGATTTAGTAAATATATAATAATATTCTCTCATTAAACTAACTACCCGATTTTAGGTTTTTATGTTTACTAATAGAGTTACTAATGTATAGTATAAAAATACAACTATGATGATATGGAACGGTAACGTTCTCTAATAGGTAAACCAAAAGTTGGAAAATATAAGATATTGAATATAGTGCATTAATAGTTAAGGCATTTAGGCCAGCAGCAGTGTAAAACAAAAAAATGGGCAAATCGTAAAAAATGCCACAAAACGTTTTTTTTTTGTTTGAATGGTTTCATTTGTGGCCCAATATGACTATTCTTGCCTCCCCCCTTCCCCCGGCGTAGTTGTGCTTAAGTGGTGGGGGGTAAATATGTGCTCCCTAAATGGATATGTTTGCGGTTTTACGGTTATATCTCGTGAAGGACTTACAATATCGAAAACATGGTCCAATTAAAAGTTGTATGGTATTAAATACTGCATTTAATGAGACCAGACGCATATTTTTTGGACCACCTTTTTCCATAATAGTGCTCATCAAAGTTGGAAAAATTTTACATATTTATTTTTTGTTTCCACTTTTTACTTGCTGTTTTTTTTTTTAATATTATTTAAATTAACTCATATATCAATAAATGTGTCCTTACAAAAGGTATAGCGGAATAAATTCTGCATTTGATGAGACCATAAGTGAATTTTATGGACCACTAGTTTTCGTAAAGTTCAACCTTAAAGTTTGACCAACTCACATTGATTATGTAGGTTGTGGGGAAGAGTAGGGAATTCGGTTGTTGCAGCCTGTTTCGTATTGAAGTTTTTTTTACAAGTTATAGATGACAGGATACTGAGATATTACACGTAATTCGTATTATTTACTAAGCTAAAAGGCACACAGAAAACTTAGAGGAAACAAGGTTATCCGAAATTGTCAATGATGTTCTAATATTTAGTTTAAAGAGCTAATATGGAAATTAAAATGAAATTTGTTGACTATAAGGACTTACTATAGTATTCAGGTTGTCTACCATTGGTATCATGTAAACTATAAGACTGACAGCAAGCTTTAAATGGGGAACCTTTCCTTTTTTTGGAGAAAAAAAAATGTAGTTAAAATATTTGTAGAAATAAAAAATATGTAGTTAAAATATTTGTAAATGGGCGCCATTTTCCAATATGGCAAAATCATTGTGCAAGTTATTTTAAGACTTTAAGACTAACCGTTTAAAAATTAGTGGGATGTAAAGTTTTAAAAACACTCTAACTGAGCGGAAGATATTTTTGTATTGAAACGTTTTGAAACAATTGAAACGCTCTTAACACTAACAAATAACTTTGTTTTAAATCAACATTTTTTTTAAATACATAATACAGAGGAATTAACATACAGGCTGTCCATTTTAACTTTGCCACCATTGATATCTCCAAAAGTACAAGATGTACAGCAAACTTTAAATGGGGGTCTTCACCTACTTTTAAATGACCATTGAAAATACGAGTTTAAAATTTCAAAAATTTGCCGCCATTTTCCAATATGGCAGACAACGTTGGAATTTATTATCGAAAACCCTGTATTTTATGATTATTTTGTGTTTTGAAAGCTGTTTTAAGACTTTTTTGACTCTGGTGTTTTTTTGATACGACTAACCATTTAAAAGTTACAGGGGTATACAGTTTTATAAAACACCCTAACTCAGCACAAGATATTCGACTTGAAATCGTCAAGAAAAAAGTCTTAAAGTAACTTGTAAAACCCAAATTCACTATATAATACAGAGTGTTTCATAAGAAATTCGAAAGTTGTCCGCCATATTGTAAAATAAGAGCGTTTTCATTGGTTCAAAACGTTTCTATACAAAAATATCTTCCGCACAGTTAGAGTGTTTTTAAAACTTTACATCCCACTAATTTTTAAACGGTTAGTCTTAAAGTCTTAAAATAACTTGCACAATGATTTTGCCATATTGGAAAATGGCGCCCATTTACAAATATTTTAACTACATATTTTTTATTTCTCAAAAAACAAGGGAAGGTTCCCCATTTAAAGTTTTATCTCAGATTTATGAACTCATAAGACACCAATGTTGGCCCATTTAAGAAAGACATCCTGTATACGACTGGCAACAATTGTGTAGGTTGAAAAAGATAAGGCAAATGTTCACTGAAGTCCTAATCAATCAACTGCCACAGCCTTTGAAATGATCAATTCCTCAACGGTCGCCCTGGTTGTTCAAGCCGTTGATAAAATCAAGTTTGTCCGAAAAAAAGAGTAATGAGTATACAAAGACTCAAATCTAAGGTGACCACATTGGTGGGGAGTATGCACCAGTGAACCCTGAAACCATTTTCCACTGGATAGACTCCTCAACAAATCCGATGAATAGCTTAAAGATTTCTTCCATTATGAGCTGGCGTCCTATCCCCTCTCTCTGTTTGATGCAGTCGGAATGAGGAAGACTCCCAAGTCAGTGTTATATGACTTGTGCACACCACTAAATGAGGTAAACCTCAAAGGAGCAGCTTTTGTCATCGATGGTGGATTTTAGGAAGAAAGGTGAAACATTATAATTAATTCTAACCATATGAGTTGACTGCTACAACCGAAGTGCGACAAGTGTGGTGTTTGATGGCTACCCAGAAGACTTGCCTACCAAGAGTATCAAATCTGCTAAGTGCCTCGGCTGATGCAAAAGACACACTACTCCTGAGGTCATCTTTATCGAGTTAATGGTGTGAAATCCTTTCCAACGACAGAAATAAAGCGAGCCTCATTAGCTTGCGTATCAAGAGTAAGCTAGCTAATGAAGACGTAGACCACCTAATCGTTGCCACGGCTCTTGAGGTATCACAGGAGCATGAGAAGGTTGTGGTATTTGATGAGGATACGTACCTCCTCATCATGCTCAATGCCCTAGCCACACGATTAGCAAACATGTTTTTCTCAAAACCTGAAAGAGGAACGGCCCCATCAAAAGTATTTTGTCCCAACAGTTTTAAATTGGCAGACAACATAAGAAGACAACTCATGTTTCTCCGCACCTTAAATGGATGTGACACAACTTCAGCAATCTTCAAACATGGTAAGAAGAAGGTCATCAAGCTGTTGGTAAAAAATAAATGTCTTCTCGAAGAAATCAAACCTTTCTTCGAGCATGACACTCAAGTTTATACTATTGCCTAAGCTGGCCTACAATTTTTAAAACCCTCCACGGAGGTAGGGCAGGAGATACTTTAGATAAATTTCGTTTCTTCCTGTTTTACAAAGCCTTCCCAGACCTGACATCCCAAAGCATCCGAAGCAGCCCTCCAACATTGCTTGAGAACTTAACTACAAGTACAAAGGTGGTTAGGACATCAGATGGATCCTCGCCTGTGGGGATGGCGGGCTTCAAAGCAAGGTTGGGTATTTTCAAAATTTTAAATTTGGAATAAGTTTTTGGAAACTCTTTCAAAGCCCTTTTGATCTCAGTGCAGAATATATATTTTTTTGTATTTATTTCAAAAGTACAACTCTTTTGGTTGTAAAGTGGCAACAGTTTGCATTTTAGATTATTTTGAATGGAAGCAGGCATTTCAAAATTTCTTTTACATATTATTTACAAAGATGTTTAAAATTATTTAAAACTCAAAACAAGTTTGTCTTTACAATTCTGGAAATGGAACTTAAATCCAGTTTTTTTTGTACCCCTATCTAAATATAAATTTAAATATTTGTAACCGGTTCTCCAGTTTACTACACAAAGATTTTAAACCAAAGCTCTGGTTTGATCAGTGTCTCTCATGTTGGTTTTAAACTCTCTGTCTAATGTTGACCAATTGATTCGACTTTGTAGGCTTAACAAATAAATACATTATTTGGAAATTGGAGGGAATCATTTGATATGGTCTCTTTAAATTAGTGATTTATATGTGAACGGACACTCCAATATTGTTAACCAAGTAAAAACAAAACTAGTAAATTAGTGATTTTTTAAAATGAGGACTGCATGAAAATAGTTCATTTGATGAAACCTTTAAGATTAGAAAAATCTCTTTTTTTTATCAGAAGTAAAAAAATACATTTTTATGTCCACAAAGACATCCTAGATAGAGGTAAAGTATTACATTGCAAACATCAGTTATATTTTCAAATAATCTAAATCTCAGAAATAAACTCCACTTCTCCATCATCTGTTGAAATTTGGCTAGGAAGTAAATCACCAGTAATTATGTGGTTATAGTTCAAATGATTGATTGATATAAATAACTATTGCGTAAACTCTGCATTTCTGTGATACTGTCAGTGTATGCTGACATTGAGAGCACATCAGCTAATAACTAAATACATATTTTATTTAGGATAAACTATTTAATCGATTTATTTGTTGCTTTGTTTAAAACATAATTTGTATTTATTTCTCGTAATAGTGTTTACTCATTTCTTGTTTGATCAATGAACATTTTAAAAACCAAATACAAAATTGTCCGTCGATAAAATCAATATTAATTTATTTTAAAAGAATATTTATTTATTTATTCACATGTTTATGCTTAAAAATTGTACTTGAAAGTATACACACGTACATCTACATAGACTACATTTGTATAGATGTACATTTGTACAAACAAAACATAATAATATTAATTTACAAAGCAACTTACGTATTAAAATAATATGCCTACTATTGTAGAAACATTTATTGGAATCGTAAGAATTCATTTTTAAAGTTTAAAAAAAAAAAATAAAGTTTACTAAAAGGAAACTTAGATATGCCTTAATTTAAATAATTTAGAATTAAATTATTTATATTTTAATATAGTTACCACTTATTCGTACAAGTGTATGTTAAAGTAACATTTGTATACATAATATAGCCTTTATTAAGTAATGGTCTAAAAAAAAGGCTCCTTGTAAATTACACACACAATTTATAAAATATTAACTATATTTTGATATACATTCTCGTTTAAATATATTTTTGGTCTTTAGATTTATTATTTAGAAGAAAGTGGTTCAGTAAATTTTACCATCTTGTGCACATAATAGACAGTGTACAAAATATTAGCTTTCTTTTTGTTAATTTGAGTGCGAAGAATACAGCTTAGTGCAACTTATAGTTTGGCAAAACAAGGAGAGAAATATCTTTTAACTTTTCCTTGTTTCAGACATTTTTAAGTTCAATATTGCAACACTATTAATTACAAATACTTTTTAATTTGTCTTTGTGCTGTTAATTATTGGATGGATACCTATCGAAAAATGGCTTTCGCCATTGAATTTCTTGTCAAATTTTACAGAATAATGACGTACCTATCACTTGGAATCTTTCTATAAATTAAATTTGAATAAAATATTGCAGATCTAAGATGGCAGACAAAAAATAAGTCCTTAAAAAAGTACGTTTGTTAAAAACTATCTAGATCTGCATTTGCTTTATCTCTGTTATGAGTCAAGTATGTCTCAGTTATGGAATATACTTCAGCTTCAATTGTAAGAAACTACCGTTTCTATTGTTTATGTATGGCTAAGATTTTCGTAATGCTTACATAGTAAAAGATAGAAATATTTCGTTCAACCATTACTTTCTAATGGGGTTTCAATTACATCACAATTGGTTCAGTAAATCAGAATATTCAATTTATTTTTATTCAACAATGAAACCGAAGCAGAGAATTAAAAACATACATACCCTAACTTCTTGAAGTTTTAAAAACTAAACGTCCAAAACCAATTATTTTCAAAAGTTAAAAGGAATTTCTACTCTTTATCTTTTGTGTTTGTTCTATAGTTGAGAAATTACATTTTTTTAATGAGTTTAAAAACTGTGCCAATTAATATAAAATTCACCTATGCCTCCCAGCTAGGCAGAAACACCCAGTCAATGGCCAAGGTATAAAGTTTTGCTTTTAGTTCCTAGTTCTGCAATTTAAAACTGCTTGTTGTACTGATTTAAACAAAAACCTGAACCACAAAACAAGGAACAAAAACAATAACTAAACAACTAATTTGTAAGTTATGTTTAATACGTTACCCTTATGTACATTTCGATGACATAGTCATCATCCTCAGAGGGTTTTAACACTACTAAAGTCTACATACAATATTACAGGCTGTATATACACGCCCTCCCCCCACTCCTCCCCATACTGGTTAATCGAAGACCGATCTGGTGGGGGAATGGGAGGAGCCACATTAAATCTACTAATACCCTATCAACAAGGTTCGTTGGGCCAACATTGGGAATTGGTTGGCATGGTTGGCATATGGTGGGTGGTTTTGCCAACAATATGCCAACATTGGCCCAACCGAATGAAACGTCGTTGGCCCTCGGATACATAATTTACGAAGGGCCTTTGTTTGAAAATTGTGGATTGGCCCAACCACAATATTTTACGTTGGGCCTACAGATAATAAAACTATTGCCCAACAACTTAGATGTTGCTTTGTATTAAACAAATATATGTTTTTCAGTCGATTTTTGTATTACTTCAATCGGTTGATTTTATCGGTCAGTTCTTTGTGCATAAATGTAATTTTAAAATCAACAAGTAAACTCTGTGGTTACGGGAATATAACATATATATTTAGTATGGTTATGGAATTTCATTAAGATAGCAATTTTGTTAATTAATGTTTCTACTAAGGCGGTACTTTAACAAAATGTAAAGATAACCTAAAAGTGTATTATTCTCAGTTACAACATAAATGAAATTACAGCTCCAACTAGTAATATTACTTTTAAATAGGTATAAATATATATAATTAATCTATAAATTAGGATAGACATTTTTTTAAATTCATATATTTATACCAATGCGGTACCTTAACAAAATGTAAAGATAACCTAAAAGTGTATTGTTCTTACTTATAACATAAATTAAATTGCTGCTAGGCCTACAACTAATGATATTACTTTAAAATAGGCCTAACATAATTAACTATATACATTAGGGTAGAAAGTTAAAAATACGAATAAATTTCCGCTTTTGCCTCATGTTACTTAAATATTTTTCTTGCCCTTATTAGGCTAGTAATTCAAGCAGGTAACATTGCATCGCCACTTTTAAAATTAAAATTGATGATTTGTAAAATAACAAAAATATATAATTTTCACCTCAAATTTGCCAGACTAATTGGTTAAATGATTAAATTAGAATGATAGGCTACACACATTGGCGAAATTGTATAATACCACTACTTCTTTTGTCAAAGTTGGGTCCTAACCTCAAAACAGAAAAACTGAAATAAACTAACTTACAGTTTCTAGTCACAGTATGTTTTATGTTTGTATGTTTGCAAAGTTATATAATAAGTACTTCTTATTTTCCTTAAAAGTTGCCATGTAATGCTATTCCAATAAGTAGTGGTATACTAAAAGTTCGTTCACAATTTTTTACAAAATTCTGTGGTATGATGTTAGTTACTTTACAAACACCGATGTTTTTAAAAATCATAAAATAACTGTTAGACTACACATTTTACAGCATAAAGAAAGGTAGCCTAAATAATTATAGTTGGAGTAGTCATTTCAAACTATTAGAAGATCTACGTTTCTTTAAATTTGGTTTGGGATATTTGTGTGTCTATGTAGGCCGACTTTAGAGCCTCCAGTGTTTGTGTCTAATATATTTAGGAGGAGTTTGGTTCTATGGTGTGATTTCAACAGTGATCTTTGCGTTTTCAGTGTGATAAACAATAACTTTAATTACTTGATTGTTTGTGTAAATAATAAAATAAGATAAATGGCATTTTAAAGAAACAGTGGAACTAACTTTTAACAATAGACTATAATAGAAGCCTTAGGCCTACAGATTTTTCCATTGTGCAAAGGGAATTATCAAAGTGTTTGGGATCATGTTTTAGAAAAGAGGCACTCAACATTTGAGTTAAGATAATAAATGTTTTTTTACAGTAATTTACTTTGTTTTTAGTTTTTTATTCCTGAAGTGTTCCTTGGTATTAGTAGTTCAATTTTTATTATTGATTTTTTTCTTTTAAATTTAATTCATTTTAATTTTAATTCCTTTTCTTCGTTTCAATTTTCATTTATACATTTATTTACTGGGGGGGGGGGGGGGGTTAATGGTAAATTATGGTTGGCCCAGTAGGTACGACAAAATGTGTATTCAGCTGGAATGGCCACCGTGGATTTGCCTAAGGCAGATGGTTAGTTGGCCCAACGTAGGCTGTTGGTTAGTTGGCCCCAACGTAGACTGATGGTTAGTTGGCCCACCCAAACATTCAATGGTTGGCCCACCGTTGGGAATTGGTGGGTTGGCCTAACAAAGACAAGTTGGCCAATACGTACCGTTGGCCAACCGTGGTAGACCATTGTTGGGCCATCCAATCCCCAACAATTTTTGTTGCTAGGGTAGTATCTATTATTAACAATAAAAACCAATTTAACAATAAATTATAAAACTATTAAAGTCAAAAAATAATAAACTGGTCTAATAAAACTATAAACAGTTAAACAGAAATAAAAATAATAATAATAAAATAAAATAAAAAACTAATAGGCCTAATGAAATAAATAACAAACAAAAGAAATTAAATACTTAATAAAATAAAATAACATAACCTTTAAAATCCAATATTAACAAATACAGATCAACAAAATATAAATAATATAGGTCTATGGTTTTAAAAATACAAATAACTGAAAGTTAAAAAATTATTAAATGAAAGTTAAGAAATATTACCAATAACAGTACAATCTATTGCTAAAGGTTCCTATCCAGTCCTAAGTGAAGAAAACAATGACGAGTTAGGAATAGTAGGCCTAGGCCAGTCGGTAGAGGTAATTTTATACCAAAAGTTCCAGTAATTTACAATACGGCTGATTTTTTTTATAAGTACATTCAAGTATGTAGATTAACATAAAAAAAAGTTTACCAGTCTATCGATTTCCCAAAGTCGAAAAAAAAATCGATTATCATTTTTGTTTTCGATTATCCTTAATATTTCGAGCTGGGATGAAGATACAGAAAAATAAAAAATACCACCGTGTAAAGGGAGGTATTTTTCAACAAAAAAGGACATATGTATTTATTTCCTCCGAGCAATGGTTTGTCTGGAAAAAAATCGATAGTGCAGGTATGTATTTTGCAGCAGGGGAAATCACTAAAAGGGGACATCTTATTCATATATGAAGCGTTGGCTCATTCTAAATTGGCCAAATTTTAATATATCGAATTGAAACTTGACGTAGGATTTAAAATATATATTTTAAACATTTATGATGAGTCTCAGCTTGTTATCTTGAAAATGACCCGATCTAGGAGTCGATTTCGATTATCGATTTTAGGAGTACCGGACCCACGAACTAATTTCAATCTATTCCAGTGTCGTCAATTTTTAGAATATCAACACCAAATTTGTTTTACAAGTTGAGTACACCAGTATAAATATTCTTAGTAAGTATGAACGATTTTTTTCTTGTTATTTTTAAGAACGAGGCGCTTGAAAATAGTCTTCTGTTTTACCTATCTCGTTTTAACTATAACACTTTTGGATTCAACGACTCCATTTTCGACATTTTTGAACATATCGATTTAAAAATTGGTACAGAAGTTACAAATACAATTGTTTTTTGCTATACTTATTTTAAAAACTATATTTTCAAAAATGACTAACCTGCAGCTG
>JAGFPH010000805.1:76041-113876 GCA_018207615.1 Philaenus spumarius
GAAAAATGGAAATGCTTTCCAAGCTGTTCAATAACTTGTTTGAAGTCACTTCTTTTTTTAACCTAACATTGGATATTTCCAAGTTATGGTTTGTTTCAAGAATGTGCTCCGCAACGCTAGATTTTTCAGGCCTATTGTACTTAATATGTGATATATGTGTTCTTTAAATCTCGTCATAATTTTTCTCTTTGTTTGGCCTAGATAAACCCTTTCACAAGTGTCACATTTTATTTCATAAATTCCAGACTTTTCCAACATCGGAATTTTATCTTTAGGATTACCTAACAGTTGTCTAAGGTTATTATGACTTTAAGCAATCTTTGTAAGCAATCCTAAGGTTACATTTCTTAAAAATGGACTCCAGGCCTTTAGTAAGTATGGAATCAAAAGGTAAACTAACATATTTCAATTTTTCTTTTCCTTCCGGTTGGAGTGTTGTGGAATTTATTCTAACATTTTTTAGCTTCTGTTTCCTTAACAAGTTATCAATAATTTTAGGATCAAAACCATTGAATTGAGCTATATTTGAGCTATATTGAGCTTTTTTGAGCTTGTTGTACACAAATAACTTGAAAGTATAAGAAACAATACGACCTTTGTACTAGGTGATTTAAAACAATTTGAAGTTGTATTTTTCAACACTTCCCTTCCTACCCAAAGGTAATTATTTATCTGTACAGTTGCTCAGTAATGAATTCTTTGTTGTGTGTTATCTTCATTTATTAGATTATTTTAAAACAAAAACAAGTTAATTTTACTATTGAACTTTTGAAAGATTTTAATAACACTATTATATATGTTGAACGTTATAGTGCATTATATATAAGTTTTAAAATATTTTAATTAAGATTAACTATTTGTAATTCGAATAAAATAATAATTATAAAACAACTGCATATGTTTCTAAGCCCGTATATAGTTAATTTAAATTATTCAACTACCTATCAAAAGTAATAATTTTGTTCTGATTAAAAAGTAATAGTCGAAGTGGGCAACTTTTACACTATTCAGTAGCGAAGACGGTAGTAGCGTTCGCGTGAACATTCCATTAGTTATTAAGCATGAATATTTTACGGGTAAAGAAGGAAATTGGTTTTCATTGACAGGTAACGCTCAGGGTGGAGAAAGGGTGTACTAGTAGAACCCCATTATGTACGCGTGCGAGAGAGAGGGAAATATAACAACACCGCGACTACCTTAGCAACGGAATAAGCTAGCACAGTCTATCGTCCGAATTTGTCCCAATCTCATCAGTTATAAAATCTCCGGCAATGTAAACACAAAAGCATGGAATAACGTGTAGTGATTACAAGTGATTTAGTTTATAGTGTTTGAATTTTGTTTGTGCTGCTAATATTGTGAATTGTGTAGTGTTGTCTGTGCTTGTGTATATTATTTCGGTATGATGTGTAATTTAAATATTTCAAAATATAATTAGATTTACGGAATCTATGATCTCTATATTAAAGTTTCAACTAGGTGTATACTAGATTTTAAAGAAAAGCAAAAATATGTAAAATATTTGAGTTTTGGCTTATTGCAAAACATTTTTTTATTGATACATAAATGTATAAATTTAATATTAAAAACATATACAATATCTTTTCAAAGTTTAGACAATCCATGATATTAACTTCGATATAGGCTACAGTAGAAATATACTTGCAAAAGTAGATAGAAAATATATTTCTATTTTTAGAAAATTTGAACATTTATTGGCAGGCCTAACTATGCATGATTTTCACTTAAGTTTTTGTTGCACAGTAATCACATAGTTCATGAAGAGTATTGTAACTACTTATTGAGTTGATTGACGTCCTGATTAAGTTTGATTATACACCATCATGTAGTTAGCCTAAATCCTTTAGAGAAAATCTAGCTGTTATCACATAATGTACTCCAGTAAATATTAATGGCAGGATTATAAAAAAAAAACGACACCTTCAACAATACCAATATTAATAACAAATTTTAAAAGTAAAAAATTTGCAGTTCATTTGTTTTCATAATATGATGTAGTATGTTTGCAAGAACTGTGCATTTAATATAGCCGTATAACTAGTAGACTTTTTAATTAAAAGTATCATACACATTTTGCAAACACATGATTTACTGTATTCTGTTATGTATTTGTCTTGACAATACTTTTAAAGATAGGTTTAAAGAATAGTGTTGTTATTAAAGTTTAAAATACGTAATCAACCTACTCTAAAAGCCCTAGTTATATATTTTTTTAAATCATCTAAACTTTTGCTTTGTGAAAATGAAGCAATTTTTCCACATGTTAAACACATTCACGATGATAAAAGTAACACAATCATTTAATTATGTAATAAAACAAAATAGTACAGTAGGCTGCCCCAAAAAATGTAACAGAAACTAAATTTAAAACTTTTTTTTTTGATAATAGGTTTTGTTTACATTTAATTTAATTTTTATTGTGTGAAAATATATTACAAATAATTATTTATATTATGTCCATACTCTATTTGAGCACAACAAATAAAAGACCAACTGTTTACATCCGTTCACAACTACGATATGGGTAATTTAATAATTATGACCTAGAGGTTGATTTATAAATTACTTTTGTGTTATTTATACAAACATTATTTTCGATACATAATAATTGATAACTTATTGTTTATCAAAGTACGACTTAATTTATAATAATAAATATTTACTAAAAAGAAATTAAAATGTGTTCTTTATAACAAAAATAATATATTATTATGTTGCTAAAGGGCAAACACTTTCTACATACAATCCTTTTAATGTAAAATAACAAGGAAGGTACAAACTTTTGTAAGATGTTGAAAATGGGCACACATCTCGAACATCCTTCAATACCACTTAAGGGATGAAAGACTGTTTGTCTATAAATACTGTTATTTAAAAAAAATCCTGAATTTTTTATTTTGCACTAACCAACCCTTATAATAGCTCATTTTTATTGTGGGAAGTTATACATCGTACCCTTTTAGCCGTGCAAGGTCAGATTGTTTCCCATATACTTTGACATGAACATAATTCATCTTGGTTTAAAATATAAGATGTATAACATGTAGAAATTTGACACTATATGCGCATCACAAATATACAAATTTTACATGCACACCTCAAAGAGTAATTTCCAATGAGAGAGGAAGCTAAAATATGTCAGCTCGAGTACAATATACGAGTATAATACCAAGCATTAACATGTGCGGAACTTGATCAGTTACTATTTATTGGTAATACAACCGAGAATTCCAAGAAAATGATAACAAACATTTTGATTTGTGTAGACAAGATAGAGAAATGTTTGTTCACTGTGTAGACATAACACTTGAAGCGGCAAGGTTTGATTAATCTAGTTTACAGTTTGCAGGAGATTAGTCTTTACTGAGCAACGTTCACATTGTTGTTTCTCATATATACATTTCTATGGACCCAGAGTATATGGTTACGTTCATAGAATCCTCTAGTAGTAACTAGAACCCTTGAGCAATTCATCTTTTGTTAAACCAAGGGAATGCTGGTGCCGTAAACTTCGAGCGTGTTCTACATACGTTTATTGTTCATTTAATTTTAACTGAACTTACATAAATCGTAAAAATGTCGAAATGTATTTAGAACAGTTGATTAATTATTTTAATAGAAAATAATAGTAAATTATTTTATAAAATAGTTCTCTAAAACAGAAAAAAATATTTCAACTTACTGCAAGCACTGTTGTCATTCCTAATTATTACACTTTCATTTTAATGCAATTGTAATAGCCAGTTGTTAAATAAATTCTGTTGAACAAAATTATAGAAACTACTAGAACTAAAGTTCCTATAACTATTAGAATTGTTTAAATATGCTTGCTGGTATGATAATAAACAATACGTTCTACAAAAGCAAGAATGTGCTACAAGTTATTGTGCACGTTACTCAAATATTAATTTCAGTATAATAATCATTTTCTCTTAAAATATCTTATTTCCACTGCTGATTCCAAACTTAATATCGACGGAATTTATCTACCTCAGTGTTATGGTTTCTTACGTTAAAAGGAAACAAACAGAACTTTTTTAGGAAAAGCATTTTAGAACTGATAAAGGTGTCAAGTTAAAATTTGATACTGTAACAAAGCTTGCTAAACAGGATAAAATATTAAATGTAATCAAAACTTCGAAAAAGTATTCTGTACCTTTTGTCAATTCAAAGTATGTTTTAAAAAAAAGTTTATTTGATGCGATATGTAGTTTTTAAAATATTAAAAAAAATATAATGAAAAAACCATTTCTTTTTTGTTTCCGAAATTATTAAAGTTTTGACTTTAAAAATTTTGTATTCTTGCGGTATACTGTATAGCGAATCGCCATATTTTATTACTGGCTACACACACAAAAAAAGGGAGAGTATATATAATTTTTTCTTACCATTGTAATTGTCATTGGTTAATGGTTAGTTCGATAATTGAGTATTTGTAGTTCTGATGCGTTTCAACTGTAATAAACAATTTACATTTATCCCACAACGTTATGAAATACAGCTAAATGTATTCGAAGAATAAGCGTCCCCAGAACTTAATAATATAAACAACAAACAGTAAACCTTAAAATGAAAAGTTATTACACACTTTGCAGATTATGCTGCCACGGTTAAATGAGGGGTCGTGCAGAGTTCATTATTCTACAGAATGCATTCACTGATGTGATATTACTTTTCACACTACGGCTATCAAAGCTTTAAAACCTTATGCGTATAATATATTGCGAGGTCGGTTAAAAGGTTATCCACATTTTGTTAGTAACCAAGGTAAATAATATTTGAATTAGTTTGAAGCCAACACAATGAATATATTATTGGCAGTTGCTTTCACTGTAAACGCGATGAAGGTGATTTTATAATCGAAATATTACTTTTATAAACATTTCACCTTGTTGTACAAAAGTTATTTTTAATAGATAATTAATTACAAATTACTTCAACAACTTAGCATTTAAAGCTTCATTTTCTAGAAATTTAATAATTAATAATACATTAAAGTGTTTGAATTCCTGATCAGTCATTGTAGGAAATATAAATAAATTTCCTTATTACAAACGTAAATACAATATTTTTAAACTTTATATAAAGAAACCAGTTTATTTTTAACGGTTTAATCACATTATACAGTACATATTTTATTTATACGATTCCTTTTACAAATATTACGATTTTTGCCTTCACATATATTATTTTATAAATCTTAATGCTAAGTGGGAATAACACTAAAATTGATACAATTCATGGTGGCACACACTAACTTAGATACTACTATTATGTACTAGAAATAGTAACTTCTCGGCTATTGATTGGCCAACGTTTACAAGTACAAGTACAAGGATAACTTATTCTTTAATCATTTTAGGAATATTGTATGTTAGTATAGAATTTGTATCACATACTACTGTATATGTCCTAGTTTTCCGAAAGTTTCCGAAAGCGGTACGCAAAAGCAACGTAAACGTTCGATGGCATTTTTGTGCGACTCTCAGGTAATGTTAGTTCCATATATTCAACAATCGTTAGGCTAGAATCGCTTTCACGACTGATTCATGTAGGGGTAAGAATTTCCACAGTAAAACATTTCGGATGTTGTTAAAGTGTTTAACCTACATACTGCTTGATTAAATAATTACTAACAATAACATTTCTATGACAACAATAGACAAAATGATCAGGTGGAACAGACACATGCGGTGTGATCATAAGTTTCATTATCGTTTGTTTTGTTCCATACTGTATTCAAACCAATAATCATGTATTTTATAACATTAATTATTAATAATGTACGGAGCAATATGAACCTAACACAAATAGTTTTATTAAATAAATACTTCTTATCACTAATCTCTGTCGCGTTATATATTATACAATAGTTAACTACTGTACTATTGACGTTTATCCCTAACCGTTATAAACTCGTTTTATTTAACTGGGATTTTTAATTACAAGTCTTTCCATGCTAATACAGGCATCATTTACTATATTAAAACAAAATGTATATATATCTTTACGTAAATAGTGGCAATAATTAGAAAGAAATATGCTTTCTAACGGTAATGGCTTGACGGTTCTTTTCGCCTTAAATCCATACTAAAAAAGGTTATTATTGTGTTCGTCAGAGAATTTTTATAATAAAAACAATGTGACATAATAAACTCAGAACCTACGTTAAAATTAGTTTTGTAGAATATTTCAGAAGTCTATAGAAAATTATTAGAAAAGATTTACTCAAGTAAAAAATTCAATTGTTGTTGAAGATTATAAATTTGTTTGAATAAATATCGAATTACCGTTCGGTCCACACTATTTGTGAAACGAATTTTGCAAAGAAAATATTAATTGTAAATCATAATTGTTTGCTAGAAACATTCGTCACATTAGATATCTGTTTTCATTATTAATTATATTCAGAAAGCATTTAATTAATGTTACTAAGATACGTAATTTTATAAACAACACTTATATTTTTGAAATGTATCAATACAAAACCGAACAGTTATATTGCTTATAAATTCATTACCAGTAATTATTCCTGAACATACCAAAATGAGGTTAGGCCTCTAATGCAAGTTAATTGCAAGTTATGTATTTATAAATATGCTAATAACCTATTATTTTATATCTGCTTAGCATTGCTGAAACAACATTAACTATAGATAGTTTAACTGAATTCTCAGACCTTAAATCTCAGTTTCTTTTAGAAATTATTATCCCCAATCATAGTGTAAAAACTAGATTATTTGAATTTGTCCTTGTGTAGGTACAGTAACAATGTTCTTCATGAAGTTAAACCATTTCCACCGGACTGGGATATATTTCAAGATAAAATAAATGTTTGAATTAAACTATATTGACTATTTACGGTTTTATACTAATTCATACCAAGGTATAATTTTAGACATAACAAAAAAAAAACATCAACATATTTATAACTTAATTTCAGTATAAATAACATCAGTGCTTTTGTGGAGTGATTTAAAAATGTATTGCGGTATTAACAGATTTTAACTACTCAAATATACATATTTTGATACATGTATTTTAATATTTCTTTCTTATAATTAAATTTTAAGAATATCTATGAGCATATCTATTTGTATTCTATACTCAAGGCTGAAAATTATAAAAAGGTGTGATAGTAACTGATTTCTTATAGTTTCTTTTAATTTTGTAGAAGAAATTGACAAAAGACTGATTTAAACAAATGGTTCACATATTGATTAAATATTAACAAGCTTTGAAAAAATGGCTATTTGTAAGTTTGACCTTGAGCAATTGCGTCGTGAAATCCTCCTTGGAGGACGCGGTCGAAGGGCGTGCAGTGAACAAGGACCTCCTCCAGGAATAACGACCCATCTATGGGGTCAATCAGGACGCCGAAGTCCTTGGTGCCGCAAGAGGACCAGCGCGCCCCAAATGGGGGCAAACAACGGACCCAAGACAACGTTGGTTCTGCGCAGCCGCCGATCTTGGCCAGTTGCTCCGCATCATTGTAGAAGGTATGTTTTGAAAATTAAATAAACCTAGCATTAACTGTGCACTTGTTGGTGTACTTTTCATTATACAAGTTTGAACTCGTTTTTGTTTTGACGTTGTAAAATAAGTTTAAACTTAGAAATACGTATTTAAAATTCCACATTTTTTTTAAACACAAAATTTGGAATTTTGGATTTCATTATGCGTTTAAAATTGTGGGCAATAAATATGAGTATTTAAAAAAAATGTTGATAACAAAATAAAAAATCAGTGAAACTATTTCATTAATAATTTTGTTAAAATTCGAATTATAAATATGTAAAGATTAATTAGATTTAAGATACAATTATTGCAATCTAAATAATTGGAAGGTAATAACTTTATTTTTCTCTATTTCATTCTTAGCTATTTTTAATAAACACAAACATATATTTCAGAAGCAGTACTAGTTTCACATAGCCCACACAGTAGTAACTAGTTCTTTATTACACAGGGTGGTTATAAAAACACCCCCCCCCCCTTTAACTTTTGTGTTTTTAAAACAAACAAATATCCTTTGGGGAACGATACTAACTTAACCCAAAGTATCTTTTGAAGGAATCGGAAATTTTTAGTGTCTCCTAAAATGGGGGATTTTGGGGGCAACTCAACATTTTTAAATGGGAAGTATGGTCATGTGATACCTCATTTTAAAGGTCTATTTAAGACTAGGAAAATGATATAACAAAATAAAAATCGGACCACCCAAAACAAAATGGCAGCCCTACACGTGTTGAAATAAATCGACATAAAGTTGCTAATATCTCGAAAAGGAAGAGTTTTTAGAAAACAATTCAATAGACAAAACATGTTTATTTTAAAGTGCTTGAACTAAAAAATTGCTTCCAAATCGATTTTGTCAATTTTATTTTTCCAACATTTTCTAAAATGTAGTAGTCGACAAACGTTTTTTTAGGTCAAGCACTTTGAAATAAACACTTTTTGTCTCTTGAAATGTTTTCTAAAAACTCTTACTTTTCGAGACATAGCAATACAACGAAGAAACAGTATCGAAATCATTATAAATTGATGTTTATCTAAAGTTGTAATAATAATAGATTAAGTATTCTGATCGTCAATATACACGAAACTATATATTACAAATATTACAATACAAATATTTTACTGATACTTCATTAACTAGTTAAAGTAATAGAAGCTACTAAATTTTGATAACTATATATTAAGTTATATATTGCTTCATATTTTTTATTTGCATAAATCGCTGAATTTTTGCAGTAAAATTATTTTATTTAGGTCATGTTTTTAAAATAAATATTATCTTTGGGAATGTATTCTTCCTGGAAATACTGGATATAAGTATCACCATAATATACGTATATGTTTTACGTGCAACAATATTTATTAATATGCGCTGTCCTTTACTTATCCTTATGATTGCTGCTGGGTCAGAAATCTTCAATTTATTTTACACTTTCAGTTTTCATAATGTGGCTTGATTATTCCGTACAATAGTAATCACTATTGTATTCCAAGATATTTAAACAAACAGCGTAATGTCATTCAATGTAATACGGGAATAGACATTCAGTTAAACGATGTGATCAACATAATCAACCGTGAATGAACATTTTTACACCTTTTAACATAGCTTTTACTTAAAGAAAGAGTTGCTCCTGCATTAGACTACTGTTTCATTATTTTAACAGTCCATGAATAAATTTGTACGTTTCATAATCTTGTTTAAGATAAAACTTAAAAGTAATTATTCTTTAAGTAATTAGAAAAAATAATTGTGTTATAACAGATGTTATTTTTTTGTTATAAATAAACTAGTTTGTTTGTACATAATATTAGATTTGTATAATTAATTACAATTATGACAATTTTTGAAGCCTACAAAACACAACCAAACTGTATTAAACACTGATTAAACAGTGGCTTATTGAATGTTTTAGTTGATTTTAAGTTAAGTTTAAAATATTAAAATCCTATATTAAAAACATAATATTTCCACATATTTTAATAGGTATCCTGCAGTATGTAATTGCTTTAAATAACAATGATATTTAAGAAGTATTGGTTTTGTTATGGGAGGGTGTGTGGCTATATGTAGATTACAATTTTGCAACCTATAATTTGTATGCTATGAGTAACTGTATTATATTGGATTATTGATACACATTTTTTTATTTTTAACTTCACAACAACTATTGTATTCTTGTTTGTTAGAAAGTTTAGAAACAATAGTTTACAAAATACATAACAGGTTTTGAAGAACTCATAAATCTATATAAACTTAGGAGAGTTTGTATGTATAAATGTATATACCATACTTATTTTCACTTATAACTTTAGACACTAACCTTATTTAAGTATATTTTTAGTCTTATTTGAGGTAATTTCAAAACCTGGCAAATACAAAATGTATGTAAATTCAGTTAGTAAAATATATTACGTTTAAAAACGTATTCATATCCATTTTATATAAAAAATACAGAATTGTGTAATGATAAAATTTTAACCAAGAAACAGTCCGCAGGCAATCTCTTGTTTGAAGGCTTGATGCTTGTAAGGAGATCCATTTATCCTACCTTATAATGTGATTGTCTTCTGTTTTGATTTAAGTCGATACAGACAGGCTTACGATGGCTTGGTAAAATTTTATACTTAACTTATTTATTCCGAATTTTTTATAGCAAATTTGTCAAATATTCCATAAATTAAAAACTCGTTAAAGCAAATTCCTTGATCAATAATTTTTTGGTCTGTAAATATTTTCCGTTTTTAGCCAAAAAGGTTGGAAGAAAAATTAAAACTAGTTTTATAAGGGAAAACACCATCAATAAAACACAAAGAATAAAACAAGGCAAATAAAAACGTAAAAACACAAAATAAAAACACCACACGTATATGATTTATTAGTAGATAAGTATTTTATTGCGCTTATGTGAAATTATAAGAATGATTAATGTACGTGTCATGTATATCTGTGAATATATGTTTTGTTTATGCGTTGTAAGTAGTATTATGTATTTTCACTTGGGGCAGCGAGGGACCTCAATCCCTCTTAGTGATGGGGCGATTTATAATTATCGGACTTTTTTTATTTATTTAAAAGACATCAAATGGAGAATATTGAATCATTGCTAAATTATTTATTATTGTTGTAATGTTTCAATTAACTATGAATATTTTAAACCTAAAGATTTTAGACAGCCTGACGGCAGTATTAACCTTTTAATAAAATAAAAATAACATACAAAATCAACTAGAAAATAAGGTTCACGAGACGTAGGAAAACATCAATGTAAATAAAGCATAACCTTTTATAGATTTAAATATGTCGAAATATAATATAAGTAACGCTTATAAGGAATATGTGAATAGATTTAGTTAATGGTCTTGGTTCACTATCTACCGGGATGAAAGTAGGTTACTGTACGCCATTAGCTGAACTAGTCAATCAATTCTTTTTCACTTGCATTAATTTATGGTATGAGTTCATGATATTCGTATTCTTAAGTAGGTAAATATTAAGCTTTAATAATAAGATTGCATTCACAAATTGAAAACGAAACAGCACTAGATTGTAGAAGTAAAACGTATTTACAAAATGTTAAAAATAAATAAATTTATCTACTTATCGTAGGAAAACCAAAATCAGAATATAGATTCGCTCTTTTCTATTATTTTTTGCTCTCAAATATACTATAAACGAAATGGTGCAACGCCAGCCACTACCATAATATCGCGACCAACTAAAAAATTAATTTTGATTTTACGTTTGCTTTTATTATCATAAAATAGTACAAAACAATATGGTGGTAAAAGAAAACAGGAAATTCATATCAGATTTGTATCACGCATTTTTTATAACAAATGGTTGAGATTAGCTGTTTTGTAATACATCGTCTTTTTATTAATATTTCTCTTCGATATTTTTAATAAATTAGGATTGAACAGTGGTAAAAAAGAAAGAATAACCATGATTGTTGCTGTCTTTAATTGCGTATATGGCAACTTAACCATTGAAGATAAACTCCAAACAAAAACTATTTTTTTCAAATTAAAAGTTTATGAAATATTAGCAATGACCTCATTGAAGCGAAAAAATAAATATTTTGTTAAAGATATTTAGCTTCAATATGCTCCCAGTTTAAATTTAAAGAACTTTATGAGTAATTTTACAATAAAACATTACGTCATTAACATATTGTCAACAATATTAACTGTACAACTTGATAGTGTGAGTTTCTATGACTCAGTAGTTTGTCGTAGTTTGTAGTTTTCAGTAGTTTGTATTAAAAAAAAAAAAAAACACACAATACGGAATAAAATACCAGAATAAGTTATAAAAATCAAGAAAGATACAATAGATTTGCATAGACTGTATCAATACCTTTTATCAACTTTAAAACAATATACAATGAAGTAATGTGACTACCAGTTAAATATTGCCAAGATAATTGGCCAGAGAATATAATTAGTTAAGGTTACGTATAATAAAGTAATTTTGTATAGTTAATTGCTTTTTCTAATAACTATGTACTTTAATGTGTATTACTTTGGAATATAAAGAAAGGATGCAAAAGTCACTTATGCTTTCTCACAATCATTAAGTTCATATTATTAAAACTTATTATTATTCGATTTAATACAATCCATGCTTGTGTTTATGTGGTTGAAATTAATATGATTGTATTCGTAAGGATCTTGTGTCTTGCTTGAATAATAATGTACATCTTACGTTGAACGTTTCATGTACAACTAAAACAATGAAAGCTTCGCCAACTGGGATTAGGAACTACAGAATTTACCCGACAAAACTTAAATAATGGATGTATGGGCTACATACATATACAATTTCAATTAGAATTTGGCTATTTGTCAATTTTAATTAGAAGCTGTTTAATAATGAAATCACAAAGCTAACAACGAAACAAAAAATAACGATTTGTTGCTTTATAAAACTTATGAAACCAAGATTCGATATCTATTGAACTCTTTGTTATTTGTATTTAATAAAATTATTCAGTATTTAGAAAACGAAGCCTTTAATACCATAAGTTAATTTGTTAAAGAAACAAATCTCTCTAGCTTTTATTCAAATATTACGCAAAATTTACAGAAGTAAAATGTGTTGATAGAAATTTTAACTATCCAAAGTAATAAAATAAAATTTATTGGAATTGGTTTTTAAATCACTTGTTTTATCAATAAAAACTTCACTATATGATAAATAAATAATTACTTAAGAACTTACTGTTCTGTTTGTTTTACAAGTCTTATTGATTATGGGTTGCTATCACATTTTCAACCCTTATCAACACGCTACAAAATACAAATATAGCGTGTATTTGATATAGGTCTATATCTTGTAAGAAATAAATGTACAAATTTTTCCAGCACTCTAGTCTTAATGGTTGTACAATAATAAATATTTATTGTTTTAGGGGTTGTTTCAACCCTTATATTAAATAAATTATAGCCCATGTCTCATTCCAGATCCTGATCTATATGTGTGCCAAATTTCATTCAAATCCATCCAGTACTTTTAGCGTGATTGACAGTCAAACATCCAAACAGACAAACATACAAACTTTCACATTTATAATATTAGTAGGATTGTTTAAGAAAGGAGTAACAACCATTTATCAAGCTTCTGACACCTGCCAATTCTGGCACTCTTTTTTGATGCCAAAAATACATAACTCTTGCTATATGTAAGATTTGTGAGTTGGTTGATTTGCGATAGTTGTCTATATTAGAAAATATCAGTACGTAATCAGAATGATTACACATTTTATGTATCAGCAATTTGAAATAATTTTTGATGATTGAAAATTGTTATATATTTTATGTGAATCTGGAATTTGTTTTTAAATTTTTACGTAAAATATGCACCCTAAAAACAAACAAAAATCTCGTTAGGTTTATTTTTACAAGATATAGTTATCTGCATGGTCAAATTTATTGTAGGCCTACTCCGAAATATTTAAATACAAGTTATGTATAAATGTTACTGATATGTTGAAAAGTAACACAAAGTAAGAAAAAGAGAGATCCAGTGGAAACAAAATTATAATTGTAATTTACATAACTTCACAATTATTATGATGTAATCAAAGTTACATCATAGTAGTTATTACTATTCAAATATTCCTATAAATGCTGTAAGCTCAAACAATAGAGTATCCGTAAACATCAAACAATAGGCCTACATTAAACCCATTTATTACAGGCATGAATTTAATTCAAGCCAGAGTATGTTAAGTAACATGGTATATTGCAGTAAAGAAAAATATTAAATTTTATTTTATGAAATTCATTAATTGTAAAATCTATTAGTTTTAGTAATTAAAATATAAAATTTTTGAATAAAAGGAGAGGTTTTTAATATATTTATAATGCAATTCTCTACCATACATAGGTTGAAGATTTGAAAAGATAAACGAAACAAACTCAGTTTATTTATCATCAGTAAAATTCTATTGAGTTGTTCAATATCATTGGAAGAGAAAGAATACAGTCACTTAAAGAAATCTCAACTTTGAACAATGGTAAATACTAAGTCAGTAATCCACTTTAAAAGTATTAGTTTGAGTACTGGAAGGTGTTGTACCTAGGGACAATTTTCTATTTTTAAATTTTAGATTTTTTTCTGTATGCTGTATTTGCTTAAAAAAAGTATCTATACATAAATAGACTTTTTACAAAGATGTACAAATATTCTTGGGGCCTCAAAACATCAGGAAAAGGAAGAAAATTATATTTAAAAAAAACAATTGCAATGTGTCCCTAGGTACATTAGCCAGATGTACCTGGGGACAGTCACGGATATACCTAGGGACAGTTTATAAAACAACATGAAAACTACGCCTTAATTTATAGAAAATATTTCTTTATTTATAAATAAGTAAATATAGCACAAACTTCTAAACCAATAAAAAATAGAGCATCATTTTAGCTCAGCTTATGTTATTTAATTTCTTAAGCAATACACAAAAAATGTCTGATTCTTCCTTCACTTAAATTCACAAGGTCTAATAAATGTTATAACCTGAAAACGAAACACAAAATTTCAGCTGTTTCTGTAGCCTTTCAGTACCACCGTAGGAAAATGGGTCAGGTAGGTTTAATTTTATATCGTCTATACATAAATCATACACTTCAGATTCATCTTTTACTCTGAATATCTCAGTGTCTAGGCATTTTTTCAAATAGTTCACAGAGAACGTGTCTTTGCTTTGCTTTTCCCTTATTTTTGCAACAAAATGATTTGTGTTTTTCTTTCCTTGGAATTTAACCAAAACATAATTTCCAATGTTTATCTCATCAATATTAAAATTTCTTTCGAGATTCTTTGCTTCAGGATAATTAATAATCATCTATCATGTCAAAGAAATCGTCATTGTTCTCATTCATTGCTTCTTTACGAATCGAAATTAAATCTTCGTCCTCACTAGAGTCACAATCTTTTCTTTTTTTGAAAGAAATTTCCAAATTTAACTTCACTTTTTTAATTTTTTCTCTTTGTTTCAAATTAGAATCTTTATTTTGGCTTGATACCTTCGAAAAACCCATTCTTTCTCTCTTTTTCTTTTCTTTTCTCTCTTTTTCTTCCTGCCTTTTATTCTTCAATTTTTCAATCTCAGTTTTTTCTGGGGTTTCAGTCATTATTTTTGATTATCCTTTTTGTTTTCCTTTAGTTGGTTGATTTTTACGAGTTGCTGCCTTTGGAAAGGGCCTTACCATTTCTGGAGTTATTATAGTAGAAACGGGGATTTCTTGCAATGCCTGGGGTGTCATTGGGTGAGGAGAAATAGGTTTCGATGAGCTGGGCGTCGAAGGATTGTGAACCAGAGTCTGCGATGATTGGGATGTTGATGCATAAGGAAGGAGTGGCAAAGATAAAACTGTTGATGTCTGGACATCGGGAGATGGATCTGATAACCGAAGTGATAACTCAGATTGTGCTTGAGAATCCTGACCAGCGACAACAGGACGATCAGTGACACTAGCAGATAGAAATTCATTATCATCAAAAATGTTCTGCTCCAGTGGGTAGATGCCAGTCACTTTAAAATCTTGGACAATATTCGCTGGTGTAAACGCTTTAGGATAGGCTTTTCCTGTACACTCAGCAACATCGTAAATCGTGAGAGGCTTCCCTTGATTCCCTGGTGTTGACATCCAGTCTGTAACAGCTCTATGTTAATAAGTTTTAAAGGGGCCAAAAACTGTGCGATCCAAAGGCTGCATTTTGTGAGAGGTATGGGGGTAAAATGTCACCATAATAACACCGACTTTCTTAGCCAGAGTTATTGACTTTACAGAGACATGGCTCTCATTGTTGTCCAGCAACAAAATGATCGGACTCTCAAGAGTTGGTTTGGTATGTTTTACAAAATGTTCGAAGTATTTGTAAAAAATATCTTCGTTTGACCAGCCAGACAATGCTGCTGCTCCAATAGAACCTGGTGGTGCTCCTTTTAAGCATGTGGTCTTTGAAATTCACACGGGGAAAGACAAAAAGTGGAGGAACTGTGTTTCCTAATGCATTCACTGCTGCTATCATACTAACGTTATGTCCTCCTTCTGCCGATGTCATACCTCCTATGGCTTTCACGCCTTTAGGAGCCAATATCTTTGGCAGATTTTGTACAGTTGATAAGCCTGTTTCATCCAAGTTGAATATTCTCTCAGGACCGAACTTGCTACGACGAAGAACATCAGTATAGTTGGTAAAAAACATATTTACGTTATGCTTATTGAACGAGGTTGCCCTTGAAAGACTGTTGGCCTCTGGTTTCCTTAATGATATAGTATTAGAATGGCGTTGTCTAAAACCTCTTGTCCACCCTTCTCCAACTAATTTTTCATCATCCCATTGTACAGGATCTTTAATTTGGTTTTCTTTTGCATATTCGTAGGCTAGTTTCCGAAGATCAAGAATAGTAAGGCCATAGTGCATATATGCCGCTTGTTTCATGTATTCAACTGGCATGTCTTCTTGCTCTTTACTAAAAACCTTGCGTATGTCATAATTGGGGGAGTATTTATAAGTTTCAGCTCCAGATGCCTTAAAAGTGGTAACATGTCGTGCCAGTGCAGACTTCGATATGCCGTGTTTTTCAGCAGATCCTCGAATAGATAAATGATTATTAATGACATCCTTTACAGCGGAGGCAAAGGTGGCATCGCTTGGCTGCTCTCTTCTTTTTTGTTCCTTACTCCTTGGCATATTGTTAGTGCTGGATATCTGGGAAAAAAAAACTTGATGTACCTAGGGACACATCTCTGGATTGTCCCTAGGTACATCATATTTCCTGTCCCTAGGTACATCATTGAACACTTTTTATAGTTTGTGCAAATAAATTATTTTAGGTTAGGATTTAGTTTGAAATACTGTTATCTTAAATAGACTCTTAGACTATTATTTGATGTGTGTACTTACTTTAACTCATTAATATTTCGAATGCCTGTAAATAACACAATCTATTTATACTGAAATATTACTTTTTACAGTAAAAAGTTTAAAGAATTCATATATTTTTAACTAAGCACATTAGACCAACACAACTCTGTAGACAAAGAGACCAGCATAAAACCTAGTGTTGCCACTATAAAAACAAAATTTATCGCATGTAGTGATGGAAATAAGGCTTCTGTCCCTTGGTACAACTGTCCCTAGGTACAACACCTTCCCCTATATCTGAGTGATGTATACGTGTTTGTTTTACGACGCTTCCGATTGAGGAAAACAGCTGAAGTGACAAGACTAAAATTGACTACTGCAGTCTTTAAATATGTTATCCAAGAAAATAGGGTTAAAAAAATAAAATAATTGTACTGGTAAATTAGAAACATACGATTTGAAATTATTAATTATACCCTTTGTACGCTAAGTAATTATGAAATACAAAATTTACTGCTCCCATAAATTATCTTTATTCTTAATTAATTTAAAATGTTTTATTCATTTCTTTTACCTTTGCTATGCTTTGATTTACCTGCAGTCCTAATGGACTTGTCACAGCTACCTGTAAAGAAGACGTATATTTATTTAATGTAATTATTTTATCTTAATTGATACTTGTTTGTTGACTACACTCTTCTCATAAATGTAAAATCCTTCAGGACCCTTTCCTTATGCCTCATTTACATTCAGTCACTGTCACTGCTCCTCGCTCTGCCTACGGTTCAGTATTATGAGTAGCGGAGTAGATGCAGTGAGTGGTTACATTCTGTCTATACGTTCCGCGTACTTCCGAGTTCCATTTCAACCTCGGGCAATAGAACCCCCTTCACTCACGCTGGCGTTTCATTGACTTTCGTTTTAAAACCGTGTATGAAGGGAGTACCGGGCAGTAGAGTGGCAGGAGAAGCATCAGTGGAAGTGGCAAAAGAGTAGGGGCAGTGCGATTGAGGCGTTTACATACAAGCGCTGCACACTTCCCTGTTTACTTCCGCGGAAGTGGGCTGAATGTAAAAGGGGTATTCAATATTTACCATGTTTGTCTATGTCTGATCACATTATATAGTATATAGTTTTAGGATTTCTCGTGTTTTTGTAATATTCTGTCTTTAGCTTAAAGATGAACTTTACTTTGAAATTTAAAACACAAAATGTAAAAAGTATGTAATGTGTTACAAATCTCAGAATAACGTTCTTAACAGTTAAAATAATAATACAAGACATTAAAGAAAAATCACAATTTATTAAGATGCACGGATAACTTAATCCACTATTTATCCTTTTTAAATTCATTTTTACTTTAGTAGAAGTTCAGTGATCATCCATATTATAAACGTTTTCGTCCTTGTCACCTAGTTAGTACTGCAATAAGTGTTTTTAAAAGTTGGTATCTCAATTTCAACTAAGTTTTGTAATAATACTATGTATTAAATATATTTGTTGGAAATTAATGATACTGAAGATTTTTGTGACTCATAACATTTTGGAGTTTGACAATCGCTCATAAATTTAATTTTGAATAACTACCTTATTTCAGGATCGAGTTCCCCTAGTTGATTTACATCAAGAATTATTGCTTCTTGGAAAGGTTTATATGTGCTTATAAAATAACAATTCATGTATAATGTATTATTATTATGTTCTTATGTATAATCAGACTTGTATATATACATATTACATATATATATACTGTATATATATATATATTGTACATATACAATAGTTGTCATGAGTCAATATGGTTTGAACTGAATCGAAATATGTTTTGATAATAGTGTTGGGATACTTTTATTTTATTACAGACTAAGGACTTTCATCGCCTCTCATCGCTTCTTTCATCAAACTGCGGCGACTTATGTCGAAGCCAATGAAAACACATTATTGTATAATATGATATTTTCACGAAAATGACGAGTGATAGTAGAGGGTGTAGTGGTGTACTGTACATAATGTAAGACAGAGATTAATTAAAATAAACACGGAACATCCCCAATAATTCTAATTATGGCATACGTTGTATTTCACCATTAATATTTCTATATTTAAAATAATTAACATTTCAAACAATATTTTATATTGCCAACTAAATGAAACAATATAATGTTTAAGGTTCTGAAAGAACTTTCCCTCACCTTTCTTTAGAGCAAAAATCTTGTGAATTGGAAGAATTTTAAGTACTTGAACTATATTGTTCTAAGAGAACAATTAACGGAAATTTTTATTTACCAGTTTATGATGTAGCCATGCATGATATAAAAGCTTCACAACTTCCACTAAAGTTTCTCTAAAGTTTCTTAGTAGGTATCTATTAATCCTTTCATAATCGAAGTTGCAAACTTAATTTAAATCTGTTTTTGAAAACTGTTTCTTTTTTATTTATTTAAAATTTAAATAACTTTAAAAGTTTCAAATAAAATTAAGAGAATGTTTATGTGTAACATTTCTGTACGTGTCTAACAGTGATACAAGTATTCAAATTCTTTTATTGTCCCAAACACATTTTACAAAGCCAGCAAGAGCTAGAAAACAGGTGACATTGTCAAGTTTAAAAACACCAAATACTAACACACAACATTTACATCTAGATTACAAAATAGTCTTTAACACTATAGTAGGCCTTATTTGTTAAATAGTTACTCTATTTTTAAAAGTATTATTATGTTTAATATTTTTAAGTTCTATAGGCAAGTTATTGTAAATTTTCTTTCCATAATAATGTGGTATTGATTTAAATAAACTTAGTCTATGAAGGGGGAACCGAAAGTTACTCTTTTGCCTCGTGTTATAATGATGGATATGCTGACACTCCATCAGCACATCATAGTTTTGCCTAACAAATATTAAACACCTTAATATTATATAGTGAGGGTAAGGTTAATACGTGCAAATTTTAACTCTTCAAAAGTATTGAAACAAACAAGTAAAACAAATTGATTTAGTATTCTTACTATAGAAACACCAATGGACTTCATCCGGTTGGAAACGGAGAACTCTAGCTTTAGAGCTAGGAAAGATACCCCTCAGCTAAAATTTTGAGTTTAATGTCACCGGGTAGCAATTAAACATACTCAATCAAAATTAATAAGAATGTTTTCCTCAGCAGAATAATTAAAAAAATACTAAACAGAATAAATTGTTAACTATTTTTTTAAAAGTTAGATAAGAAGTTTCTCACGTGTTTTAAAGGTATGGTTTTAGATGAGGATTACTTTTAAAAAGGAACGAAAATATCTCTAGGTACATTAGATAGACATAAGATCATAAAAAGTCAGTACTTTCAAATTTTTAAAACAATTTATTAAACTTTTTTAATTCTAAAATGTATGTTAGAACATCTATCACATAATTTAAATACAGATCAAATTACTATGTAAACATTTCAGAACTTCAAAAAACAAATCGAAATAAATATGTTTTATTTTAAAATGGTTGCTAAACATATTTTGGCTTACTAGAGGCTATTTATTATCGATCAAATAATAAATATATACAAATTGTAAAACGAATAGTAAATGATTACACATTTTCTTACTAAAATAACACACAGTATAAAAATTGTTTAAGGCCTACCATATTTCAAAGGTAAAGTCCTCATTGATAAATACATGGTTAGTTGTAGCAATTGACTATTAACTACACATACGCGTTTGTTACAATAAACGTTTATCTTACAAAGCACGAAGTCCTTTCGTTTCTTTGTGAAATTAACATAGGAAGAGAAAATATAAATTTACCTAGAGAATGAATTAATATAACAATTATTGCAGTAATTATTTTCCATCAGCTGTATTGGGTAAAGAATTATCTGTTACAGATTAATATACAACGTAAAATTCATATATGTTAAACTTAAAATTCGGCGTAACTAATTTAGGTTATACATTTTATTTTAATTTGGTCTTTTCAAAGACGGATAGTTGTAAGGATCCTCTTATTAAATAAACTGTACAGGCAACATTTAAATATATTTATGTTATTACTTTTAAGTTATTTATGCAACTCTGTTTACATCTTTGTTTTTAGACATATATGTTTGCGTTCAAGCTTCACTAAAGGATAATATAAGATACTAAAATGAAAGGGAACATTTAAAATTAATGATCTGTAAAGGTTAAAAATGTATACAAACAAAATTGTTTACCTAAAAATAATGGGCGAATGTTTTAATGACGAACTCGTGTACACTCCGTCACATAAATTCATTCATTCTCTACCCATAACAGTAAAATTAAGAATACATATTTTGTCTCCTACTACACAATATCAATACAAGTTTTATATCTGTTAATGTAGTTGTATATTATTTACATTAAATCACTGACTGAAATAACTATCCACCCAAATAAAATATTTTTGGGAAAAGGATATGTCTTTTGGAGGAAACAAGTGTAAGGTATTTTTTAGGTCGAGTGATAGGGTACATCATTTTAAAATCAGTGGGAGAAATTGTATACAAATTGATAACAGTGTTTAGAAAATTATTGCGAAAAATGAGTGGAAATAGTGTTATTTATAATTGGCCCTGTAACTGAGGCGTAAGCGCACCTAATTTCTAAGCATTACGTCTAAACTTCTTTTCTCGTTGAAAACCATGACAAGGTGATTATGATGGCTAGTATGTAAATTTCGCCTTAAACATAATAGCAATCATTAATTCACCTATTGCTATTCACCTATGCTCGTTTTAATGGTAAATTGTTATATATTTCGTTACATGATTTGAGTTTACATTTTTCTGGTGAATGGGACTTCTTATACAGTATGTAAATTATTATTAAGTGTGTATTATTGCTAGTTAATGAGGTACTTTAATACAAAAATGTACTAAGTTTACATATTAAGAATACCTTTATCACTTTTAGAGGACTATTAAATGTAATATAACACAAGTCTTTTAGTTAATATGCAAATAAAAAAAATAAAATAAAATTAATACAAAAGAAGCTGCGAAATCCAAATATAAATGAAGAAAGGACATTATATAACTTCATAACACGAGCAAAAGAGTATATCTGAGAAAGTTGCTTCATACATCGGGTAATATAAAATAAATATTGTTTATTTTATAAGATACATTTTAATTTACATTATGTTAGTTATTTAAATAGTTTACCAAATATTGTTCCCATAGAAAAAAAGTAGTTCGCCTACCTCCAATTTTTTGAAAAGATATTGTGTATGCGGTTAACAATTGAGAAGACACAAGCTTCCTTATATATTGCAAACAAAGTTTTTTTTACATTTATTTGTTTAATTAACTTTAACATACGTAAATGTTATACTCGTATAAGTACGATCAGTGCAGTTACAAATTAATTTCTTTTACTTTATTGTTTATGTATTACTATAGTAAATAGGGTAATACAGTAGGATATTGTAATTATTTACTCTTATACACTAGGGGACTCTAGTTACACGTGTGCGTTATTATCTAAAATCTCTGATTAGTCTTTTATTTTACACTTAAAAAGACGGCGATTGAATGTTTTTACAAATTTGAATTTATAACTTCATTTATTTCATAATTAAGTCTTTGCATTTAAGGTGCAGGGTGGGTTTTTAGTAGACTCTAACTGCCGGTAAGTGTAATATTTATGTATTTTTTAAACCTTTTAAGAGATTTAATGAACTTAATCTCTTTAAATTTCTATTGTCTCGAAGCAATTACTAAATATGTTTCCTTTTAGCTTGAAAACAAGTGGTGGGTACTCTTTGGGTGAATAGATTTATAAAAAAAATGTTTTATTAATTAATTCATAGTTGACCAAATAATGATCAAACAAAAATTGAAGCAATATGAGAAATACAATATTTGAAACTTATTTTTTTGTTTGTAATTAATTGATACAATAAATGTGAATAGGCATGGTATTAGAAACTTTACGTTTGTATTTTACTCTGAAATAAATGTTTAAACAACACACATTTAATTAAATAGACTTACAATACAAATATAAATACCTTACTTAACAAACCTACACAATCGAATTTATGTCTAAAAATCAATTTCAATTTAAACAGTAAATTGAATATAATAAAGTTTTGAGGGTTTGTATAGTAGAAAGTTTGGTAAACTAATTACAAGCGCAGAACTTAGTCACTCTAGACGTAATGGATGGCAGTTACAAATATCTATGATAACTTATCTATAGGGTTAGCATAATAATAATAATAACCCTTTAAAACCAAGGGCCTAAACATTTATTAAATGATATGTGCTAAAATATAAATACTTTACCGTACGTAAATTAGCACGTTTAAATTGCTTAATTACATTACACAGCACGAAACATAAAAAAAAAAAAAAATAATGTCAAACTTTGTTACTTGTATTATTTTAAATACATGGTAAAATTATGTACTTATTTGGAATCAAATTAAATTTAGAAATCATGAGTTGATCTGTAATCTTTTAGCTTTAGCTTCCAATTTTAAATTTGCCAAGGTAATCATACCATTTGTATTTCTACTAAAATTACTGTACTATACAATTGCTAAAATACTACCCCATAAACGATACGTCTATTTTGTCTTTCAACAGTCCATCAACATACTATACCATAAGTTCTTCGTTAAAAGTATTTAAGGTGTTGCAATCACGTTTTTATTATTCTAAATTTATTGAGAACAGACAAACCATTTTAACCAATCAATTTTATATGACGTACGCAGACGGTCACACTGGGAACCGACTTCTTCATTTTAATTCATTTTTCTAGTCATCTAGTGTCTATTTAAAGTGTAATTACACATCATCTTATTTAAAATATAAAATTATCATGTAGTTCATACATCTATGGACTAAAACTCGGACAAATAGCAACATACATCAATCAAGTAAAATAATATTCGAATTGAGTTTGTATTGCAATCATTTGATAGATTTACACTCTCCGGTGGGTTCCATATCCTACGTTTTATTTTAGAGTTTGTTTTAAGTAATATGTATCCAAATAATGTAATTCAATTACTAACGAAATGTTGCTTAGATAAAATTGTATGGACTAGTAAATCTTAACGAAGTAATATGTACTAGTTATTATACGTACATATAAAGAAGTTTTTGGCATTTCATAAAAACTTAAATCAGCGTTTTTGTTAAAACATTCCGGGTGATGCGGTTTAGAAGTGTACCAACACAAAGTATTTAAATTTTTTTATAATTTTATTTTAAAAATGGCGGCCGTTAAAATTGTTTTACGTGGAATATCTTAAAAACCTATAAATTCCCAAAAAATGTACAGGAAAAAATATTTTTATTTGAACGACAAATATTAAAAATATAAATTCTGAAAAATTGTATATAACATCCAAACAGCCTAAAACCAACATGTTTTTTGAGATCTAATACTTTTAATATATAAAACAAATTCAAATGTGACGTTTAAATATTTCAAAATGGTGAGTGCTAATATGCTTTAATGCTAAATAATACGACTTCTACGGTTACTCGTATACCACGGCTTTATTAGTTTGTGGTAAACTTATGTAGTGGTATTTTTTTTAACATAAGTATCTTTAAATTAATTATATGTGATTAGTTGTAACATTTTGAATTCCTGGACTACCTAGTTACATTGATGAGCAGTTTTATAAAACATCTTTAATAAATTCATTTAAGTCTTTAAGTTTAAACTCCATACATTTTATTTATATACTACATACATAAATACATAGGGCCTAAATAATATAAAATTAAATCAATATTTACAATCACACACACAATATTAAAACAAACACAATAACTTCATACATTACTTTATATATATTTAAATAAGTTATTTAATAAATTTCCCCATTTATATATGCTTAGGCTATAGTTAAATTATTATATTAATTCCAACCTACATTGCCATGGATGTTGTACGTATTTAAAAAGGCTCAATAAATTCCTTAATTAAATACCATTCCATTACTGAATAAATCATCTAAACATAACAAATAAGCTCAGAAGAAAAGACTAACAACACACTTTAATTATTTACGTCAGCGTAAACATTTTAACGTATTTTTTCTCGTAATATCATATTAACGTAATAACGTACTAGCGGAATGCATTTAGAATCTCAACATATTAAAAAATAAATGTAATGTGACCCATAAATAAACAAGATTATATGTAGGCCTACACGTATGGGGTCATTTCTAAAAAGAGTTTACATTATCTCCGGGCTCCGAGATGTATTACAATTCCATGTCCGACGTTCACGTTTGCGATGTCCAGTTTCTATAATTAATAACGATATATCTTGTAACTCAAGAAAACCATAACACAGATTGTGGTTTCGTGTAGAGAAAAGAAAGAGTAATGTTTGTGCACAGTGTAGACATAATTGTTGAAGCAACAAGCTTTGATTAATCTAGTTTACTGTTGTAGGAGATTAGTCTTTACAGAGCAACGTTTACATTATCGTTTCTATGGACACAGAGTATATGGTTATGATAGAATTCTATAGTCTTAATTAAAATAAATGTTCAATAAATTTTGGGTAAACCAGGTAATGAGTTTAATGTCTGGAATGTATCATGTTGTTAAACTATAAAAACGTTTTATATTTATTTACTTAACAAATACTTAATCCAAATTACTTAAATTATCAGTGTTTCTAAAGTTAAGTTATGGAAATTCAATAATATAAATAAATGATATTTAAAAATAAAACAATATGTTTTTATTCAAGTAACTATGCATAATTTTGAATTATGCAAAATATAAAATTGAATTCTAGCTAAAAAAAAGTGATACGAAATTAAAATGATATTACAGTTTTTCTAATTATGTTTCTTGCCATGATATATCTAAATGGAAAAGTTCAATTGTTTAAAGAAACTGTTTAAATTTACTACATCAGTTAAATTCTAGTTCTATTAAAAAGGCAACATGCATTTTCACATCATTTTTATAAAATTATCGAGTAAATGTATTTTCTTCTTTTGGGTATTTTTTTTTAGAATCGTACCTAAATTCAGTACTTATGAAAGATTAAATCTAGGATTAGAATGTAGTTGCTTTTAAGTTAAAAGTGGTTTATTGTTTAACAAATCAATTTTTAGGTTTAACAACTTACAAATATTGACTTTAATAATTACATTAAATAAAAGTGACAATACATATAAAGATAATGAGAATTCAAACAATATAGTTTAATTTAAGTACATTATATTCAGTTTAGCATTTAGGCATATTGTAGTTCAAGTTATACTTACAATTACTATAAAAATGAATATGTACCTTACCTTAGGTGCGAATATGTTCCTTACTGTTGTTTATGATACGTGTACAATAACATCACAAATCAATTATTGGTGTTAACAATACATAATAATATCATCTTCAACAATATAAACATTGTAAAATGTTAAAAAACGCACCTATACAATAAATGAACGCAACTTAAAATAAAAAAAATTAAAAAACTGTAATTTTGTCCAACTTTAATAAGAAGCTTACACGTTTTTTGCTGTAATATAAAACATAAATTTATTTAAAGTAATAAATGTGCACAGAGCATAGTAATACAATTAACAGTACTAGACACTTAAATTATTGTACAGAATGTATTCACAGGTTAATACATTAATAGTATTTCACAGGTTAATATAGTCTTACTATAACACTAAATTCAAATGTAACCAAGATTTTCCATTTGTTTTGTTGTATGGGCTATCAATGCTGTAAAATAAAACTTTTAAATATAGAGTGACAATTAATTTAAGATTTTGATAAATAAATAAATATAGATGGTTTTTGTTGTCGTTAGGTTTTTAAATTATATGAAACATGTAAATGATTTCTATTCATTGCTTCCAAAACATTCTAAACGATTTGTAACATTTAAACTGCATACAATTTATTTTTACACCTCCTTCAAACGTAATTCTTATAAAATATACTAAGTTTGACATATATGTAAAAATTATTAATTATTGTAATCCAGTCTATGAATACACGAAATATATCCAGTACGCGTCAAATAGAAGCAAACAATGGACCTTGGCACAATAGAAATTAAGGGGAGTCGGATGGCAAAAAATAAAAATTTTATTAAAACAAAATAGTTTTTTATGTTTTCAAAATTGCATCATTTAGTTAGTTCTGTTGGTTAAAACTATTTTTACAGCACTTTTCCCGAAACATTTTTACAGCAAAGGCATTTTGACGTTTCTACTGTTGTAAAAATAGGCCGTCGTCTAATTTATGGTTAGTATGAAATCATTAAAATACATATTTTAGTATAACTCTCTATGGAGTTATTTTCTTCTATACTACTCTTTTTGGCAGAATTATATTTCCTCCTACCAGACTTTATTAAATGCAAGTTTACCTGTTTCAATATGTCAAGAGCTGTAAGTTTAACTTTAAAAGCATATCTTGGAAAATTTAAATTTTATTCATAAATGCCCCTGTATCTCAAGAAGTGTAATAGGTAGCCTAATAATTCGTTTTAATTTTGTTTAATCTACATTTTGAGAGCATTTTAATGCATTTGAAAGTGTACTTTTTTTGTTTATAGCAGTTTCTATAGTAATTTTTCAGGATTTTTGAATGTAAATATATGTAAACTAAACAAAATATTTCGTACAATTTCTTAACAAAGTGTGCTCAAATTGTTCATAATAAAGTAAGGAACAAAATAAAAATAAAAAAATATGCTGTTACAGTTTTTATTAAACAGGGACATATTTTCAGGTCGAGATAGGACCATCCGACTTCACTTAAAATTTTACATTTAAATACAAGTTTTTTATTGGTCTACATTAAGCTCGTGAAGTAATATTGGTTATAACTTCTCAACTAGGCAACAATACTATAAATTTTGTATAAAGAATTACTTGTCAAACGAATTGGGTTACAAGCTGTATCGTTCCATTACAAAAAATGAGTATTAAATTGCCAAATTTGAACAAACTTGTTGTAAAAAATGTATTATTTTAAATAAAAACAATTTGGTAAAAACAATTGCAGTATTTGTTTTGGAGTTTTATCGCTCTACTTCATCGTTGAATAAAGATTATAAATTTATAAATTTATGTGCAAATCACATTTTTGAGTATAGCGAGCGGAATAAAGGATATTTTATGTTTTTTTTTTTACTACAGAAAATAGAGGTTTTACAAGTCACACTTAATTGTCTAATTAAAAGTTTTTGAAATTGAGGTGGGAGATCGCTGAGGGGTTTAGGGATTTAAGTTTGGGTTTGAGAATATTTGTGCAACGGTTATATTTTGTATACAAATTTCCGTCTTTTAAATAATAGATGAAGTAGGATTAAAAAATATCACCCACTATGTTTATATTTCACATGTATAAATAGCAGTCTAACTGTAGTAAATCTAAGTTAGCCTTTACATTCATAAGCTGCATATTTCTCTTGATTCTGATTTCTTCTATGCTGTACTTAAATAGTTTTATTTTTGACTACTCGTTTTTCAACTTGTGGTTTGATTCTACCTTCAATTACTATAAATAATACGATCTTTGATTTCTGCAACGCTTTGTGTTTTAACGTTAAGTAATTAAACTTTATTCTCTGTTGAAATAGTTTTTAGAAACACATTTAGTTGAACGATGTGATCACTTTCCATAATCACCGAGGTATGCACATTACCGTTCCTTAAATAATGAAGTTTCTACTTCGAGGAAATATGTACCTCTCCTGCTTATTACTATCATAACAATATTGTTCACATACGCCTTCAGCGTAAATTACAAGTTTTTTTTCTAAATATCTCTAAGTATCCAAATACGTGATTTGACTTAACCGTTTACTCGGAACTTTTAGTTATACTCGGTCATACAAAACACACGTCATAATTGCCACTATAAATAAAAAACACGATTTCCAATAATGTTTTCAATATTTGTTTTGTCTGGATGGGATAAACTGTTACACATTACAATTTGAGTACAAATTATTGATTTGAGAGTTTAAAAAGCATAACATTGGGAATAGTCACATTTGATCATAATATTACATTATACTGTAGTAATATTATATAATTAAAGTATTATAAGGAAAATAAATATCTATACTAATATTATAAAGAGGTAACATTTGTTTGTTTGTTTGTTTGTATGTAAGGAACTACTGAACCGATTGAAAAATAGTTTTAACAATAAAAAGCTACACTATCCCTGTAAAAATAGGCTATAATTCATTTTGATAAAAACATTTTTTATTCAATATTTGTAAATTTAGTCAGAAAAAATCTTAAGTTAGGCCTAGTCTGATGAACCAACACATGTATTTACATTTATTACCATAGCAACCAATTGAATAAAATAACAGATAAAACAGCTGTTTGCTCCAATATTTCCATTAACAGCTGATTTCAAACTTTGAAGCAATTATTTGTATTTCTAACTTTTAGGTTAGGTTTTTATTTAAGTGAAGAACTGAGCCTTGCTAGTTCTTTTAACCTCTATTATAATAATTGCTGTTATAAATATAATAATTTGATTTGAACATTTAACATTATTAACCATCTTAGCTTTGGCGTTATTATTAATCCTACACATTTATTATAAAGAAAACATAACATGATAATTGTGTGTAGAAGGTTCCAACGTTCCAACGGGGTTGGCGCAGGGGTTTCCCCTAGTATCTAGTATGTATTTCAGTAGGCATTTCAAAACAAGAACTAATAAACCATGTTAAAATAAAATTGAAGGATACCCGTTATTTTAACCGAATAGGTTAGACAAATGCCACTTACCAAAACAAATGTTACCTGGCAGCTGGCAACGACCCAACTTACGATGCCACAAGGTAAGGCGATGCGTCCCTTACTGGTATAAATGTGAATATTAGTGGTCATAATGACCGACATTCCGGGTAGAGGGTTAGGTTTAATATATGCATACTTATAGCAACAAGTCAAAGGTCAATGAAGTCAAGATTAGTTTAAAATATAATTAGTTTAATTAAATTCGTAGATATGTTTTCAATATTTTTCGTCATATACATGATTTAGACTAGTCGTATAAATTGAATACATAACTAAACATTTATTTAAAGAGAAATTTTCAAATGTAACTTTAAAAAACAAAGACCCAAAACATTCACATTTTTTTGTATAACTGTGAGTAATGCATATTTTTTTGTATTTTACAACTTTGTAAAGTAATAATTAAAGTAATAATTAAAATATATTGATTTTCCAAAAATATATGTAAATAAACTTTAAACTACTCTCTTCTGCTTTTTGTATAATTATTTACAATTTACTATTTAACTTTGATGGTCCGTACTTCTTCTTATCGCGGCTAATATATTACCACAGTAACGTAGCTACTAGGCAAGTATGTGTTTAACGTTAACAGTTATACGTTCGAAAACGAACCTGTAAAGTAGATCAAATTCAATTTGTATATTTGTGGGAGAGGTTTTGGCCTGGTGGTCCAAGCCGGGTGGATTGCGGAACAATACAGACGGGTTAGGAAAGGGATTGCCAAATCTTCAAAGGGACTGTGTATTTCGACTTTGTCACAATGGGCACGGACACAAAACAATGAACTATTGTAGCTTAACTAATTATCTAAAGCATGAAAGCTGATTTTAGTGCTTCAAGATCAAAGTAATAATTAAAGGCTTTAAAACTTCAGCCGTGGTAACTGATTTGTTTAAAAGAAAAATATTATTTACCTTAAAATATTTCACAGTTAATATTTCGATAATTATATAATAACTACATAAAGTTCAATCTTTTTAAATCATTTGTAAATCTTAATAAGTTTAATTACAATTATTAAATCTTTTGTGTTACACGAAGTCTTCTATAATAAGAACAATTAAAAAGAATAAAACAATTATTGCGATTACACTTAAAACAGTAAAACAAATATGTACTTTCAATTCATCTGTTTTAAAATAATACCTGTAACTTTCCTTTGAACCGATCTTGAAATCAATTCAATTTAACGTAACATGAAAACTAAATATTTTGCTCGCAAAGTAAAAAAAACCACATCTTTTGTAAACATTTAAAATGGTTTTGTGGATTATAAATTATAATCCTATACAATTATTATTATAGGTAATGATCAATAAAAAGGCTTTTGATAGAATTAATACACCTATAGTCAAGTAGACAGAGCAAAAAAAGAGGGGTCTGCCGGAAAAAATTCCGAAGTTAATGGAACTTTTACAGATTGTTACAGGTGCTGTGGGATGACTCTGTCAAGTTTTCCAACTCGAGGAGCCTATGCTAATTTTGGGGGTGGGCCGAAAAACTTCAAAATTTTCGGACTTTTGTCGGTTTTTCGCTTATAACTTCTAAACTAAGCGGTTTTCGACCAAAACATTCGTTTTTGACCCTCTAACTATCAATTACGATCAGTTCTACGATAATTATGGTAATCATTCATCAATATCGACATGTTGGAACACGCGGGGGAGGGGGGGGGGTCCTCTGAGTTGTGCAGACCTCTTTAACCCTACAACCGGCAGACTACACTATTGTGCAGTCACTCCGTGCCACGACAATACATTTATAACGCGTGATTGTATGGAATATTTCAACCACTAAAAATCTTTCAATCTAAAAAAAAACAAATACCATTGGAAAGGTAATGTTTCAAACTTTAATTTTTGTATTTACAATGTCTTTCTAAAACGTATATTTGCTTGTGTAATCATCGTTTAGAAATTTCACTTTTCTAAACCGCTGACGCGCGTGACAAAACTCGGTGAAACAAATAACTTTTTGTCACATTCTAAATCGTATAATGGTTAGACAAACCTGTTTTGAACAGAATAACTGTATACCATTGAATTCGTAAACATCTTGTCTTGAAAAATCTGCTTTCCAAATTGTCGTCTCTTATACTTTCAATGTTATGGTATGCTTATGTCAGATCAGTTCGCGGGCATAGCCTTGCATACGCAGCCTTAGGTGGACTCATCATTGATCTGTTGCGGGTTGGAAGAAGGAGACCTGTTTGCGCTGGACACCGTTATTTATGCTTCTTACAATTCGAGAATTGATGCAGAGGACCCTTCACTAAAAAGTGTGACAAAAAACTGTCCAGTCTTCTGAAGAGTATTGAGTACCAACTGCAGCACTTTGGATCCAATATTTCCGTATGTGCACTCTCATGAAGAACTTTATCAAAGCTGAAAGGACAGGTGACTGGAAACTAGACCCACAGAAAATTCAATATCATTGATGGAGGGTTCCTGCTATATAGGGTGGTTTGGACGAAGTCAAGCGAAGCAACATTCCAGGTAGTCTGCCAAAACTACGTGGACTACATGAAAAGGCACTTTGGGAGCAATGACATAGTGGTTTTGATGGTTATCCTATTGGGATAAGCTACCAAAGCACCAAGGCAGTGGAACGTTATCAGCGTTCCTTGCTAACCCCTCTACTAAGTTTTTAATCTTCAAGACAACAGCAGTCAGCACCATCACGCAGGAAAAAATTTCTCTCCAACGACACAAACAAAATGAATTTCATAACGATGCTGAAGGGTGAACTGGAAGCCAAGGGAATCCAAGTCAAGCAGGCAGTAGAAGACGCTGATGTGCTGATCGTACAGACTGGTGTCTCAGTTGCCGAGGATTACGACAGTGTTGTCATTACAGGGGAGGACATTGATCTTCTGGTGCTGCTGAATGCTTTGGGGTTTTCAAAGAAAAACGGCTACTTCCAAAAGAGTGGGAAGAGTAACACCCCAACCGTCCTTTATTCTTCCCACTCTTTCAAACACGGGCCACAGGACATACTATTCCTGCACGCGATAAGTGGCTGCGACACCACTTCAGCACCCTTAGGAATTTTGAAGAAGAGTGATACAGACGTATCAAAAGAACCCCGGAATCTCCGAGATATTGGAGATTTTCAAGGACCTTGAGGCAGCTCCAGCTCAAATTGCTGACGTGGGAGAGAAGTTCTTGGTGAAACTGTATGGCGGGAACATTGGACGTGACAACCTCGATGACCTGAGATACCGCATTTTCACCACTGTCGTGTCAAAGCCGAGCTGCCAACTGGCCAGACTGCCACCAACCAGAGATGCCACTAAGTACCATTCATTCAGGACTTACCAACAAGTCCAGACGTGGATAGGAAGCCAAGGGGTCTACGAGAAGTTGCCATCTGCTTGGGGATGGTAAATTACCAAACAAGGTGGATATTATTATTCTCGTCATCCTGAAGAAGTACATTTTTCATTCTTACCCCCCCCCCTCCAATTATAATTCAATCTTGTAACAAAGTCACCAGTGTTAATTAAGTGACTCATAGACCCCGACAACTTTGAAAACGACGACGACGATTAAGAGGATGGTGCAACAGCCCCCAAGCGCTCCAAATTGTTGGTGGCCTCATGAAGTTTTTACACATAAATTGTATATACTTGTATTATTGTACATACTACCATCAATTATATTCTTTAATTAATTCTTGGTTATTATTCATTGATTTCAACAACCTGATCTATGTTTATTGATGTTCAAGATTATGGGTTGATAGTAATTACAGTAGTAGGGTGATAACCTGCCACGATAACATGAAATAACTACACTTCACAAAAAGAGACACTTGGTCGGCGGACCCCCCCCTCCCCCCGTGTTCCAGCATGTCGATATTGATGAGTGCTTACCATAATTACCATAGAACTGATGGTAATTGATAGTTAGAGGGTCAAAAACTAAGGTTTTGGCCAATTTTTGCCATTTTGAGAAAATATCTCTAATTTAGATCTTCTGTATCTCGGTTAATATTGGGTTTAGGAAGAAGTTTAAGTATACAAAATTGTAGACAATTAACTTTTCTACAACTTTGAAAATAAACATTTTGGTCGAAAACAGCTTAGTTTAGAAGTTATAAGCGAAAAACCGACAAACGTCCGAAAATTTTGAAATGTTTCGGCCCCCCCCAAAATTAGCACAGGGTCCTCGCGTTGGAAAACTTGACAGAGTCATCCCACAGCACCCCCGAATAACCTGTAAAAGTTCCATTAACTTCGGAATTTTTTACAATGTACATATCTACTGGACTACTAGATGAGATCTTTTGTTCACAGGTTATTTTTTTAGGAAATTAGTGGTTTTTAAACATAACTATTAGAATACAATAAAATCGTACAAAACTCTTAAAAAAAAAAATCTAAATTTATAGTTTATGGCATTACCTATATTTTCAGACCTTGAGCACATATTTCGTTACCTTGGGGTCGGAAGGTGGGGGTTAGTTATGGTGGTTAAAAGGCAAAAAACGCTATTTAGAAAAAATAACGCGTATAACGGGAGACTGGACAACATTTCAAATATACAGTAAATGTAAAAGTTGTTGCTGAAATCAATACCTTTAATTTAAGACTTACCACCTGTGGGTAAAGATCTCACTAGTCTGTATCAATTTCAATGAACATCTTATTACACCTGTACTATAAACCATATCAAAACCTATACGTTTATATAGTGGCAATTTTGAAATGAGTGGGGGAAATGTTTTGATTTTTTTTGCTCAAATTGGATCTTTATAAACTAAGTAGGATGCAAAATTTAAACTCTCAGATCATGTAGAATTTATTTATGAACACCGCCTTGAAATATTTATTAGAAACGGAGCATTTCATAATTTTAACAATAATATTATTAATAAATAAAACCAAAATTGTATTACCAATTACAACTACATACAAAAAAAAATTATATATATATTGCTATAACTAACATTTATATACTTATACTTGTATGGTTTTACTGCAATTATTGAATTAACAGGTTGAATACCACATGTATACGACTTTGAAAACAATCTCAATCTCAACAGAGCATCACGACGGAAACGTGAAGGTCTCGGGTTCAACTCCCGGTCTTGGTCTATGTTTTTTCACTCATAATTATTAGGTTACATCAAAGCGACGTCGAAAATACAGTTTAAGTGCCTCCTAAAATTAATTATATAAGTAAATTTGGTTGCTATTAAACGATTTAATTCTGTTTGAAAGCGTATAAAGTAATAAAGCGTAAAATTGTTAATATCTAAAACAGGGATTCTCAACCTATTAATCTGATAGCTTTAAAATATCTTTAACAAGTCATTCCACTTGTACTACGTTGCATTTAAAAACTTGTATACATGTGATTATCTAAAAAAAAAATTGTCAAGTTCTAAACCTTGTAGAAAAGTTGGCATTGTTGCGAAGAGTATATTATTATTACCAATGTTTGGTAAAATTGTGATTTCTGAGAGTATAACCGATTAGTGATAGTAAATTAGAACTAATCGTTTTGTTGAAATGATCCCAAACAATACAAAACTTTTTGTATGTTGCAATTCTGTTTTATCTACTTTAACTGAAGGTATTTAATGGCCAGTTAATTCCACGGTAGACAAAATATCAACATATATTTGTGAAGCGTCCAAGATCTTGAACTTAATCCGGGTCACTATTTATTTTATCAATCAATGTATCGATCAATCTATTATCATCAGAGAAAGGGAATCCAGTTGGAGGTACAATGGAAACCGGTTGTTTTATCGAGTGCAGTAAACATAGTTTGTAATTACCTATTACAATGCTATTAAGTCGACGCGAGTTATCCATAAATCGGTGGCCGTAGGGTGAGTCATGACTAGACAATAAATTTATATGTATGGTCAATTTAGGACTGAAGTGTCTATAAGATTCACAAAACTACTTGCGTATTTATTTTTTTGTTGTATGTTCTAGGCTAGAAAACGGGTACACTATTAATTAATTACTAAACAGTAGTTATAAAAGCTGTTTCTCTGAGTGTGGATGTCGGATGTGGTAAATTATTCTATGTAGCGGGTTGTAAATATTCTGAGCCCAGTTTATTACAATGGCGGGTAAAGTAGTTGACGAAATGATTGACAAAACACTTGTCACACGCAGTCACATGCTACTTTGTTTTGGATTTGGTACTCAAGTTTGCCTTATTCTTATAGGTCACATAGATTTAAATTTTCTTCAATGTTACATTGTTGGATTTTCTTTCTTCTAAATCTTACCAACAATCAAAAAACCTTAAGAGGATAAATTTAAAAAAATTGTAAATATAATTTTCCAAATTTTTGTTTGAACATTTGCTAACGTTTGCCTACAAAGAAAATAATTCACGATGATTCCAGTGTATAAATTTGATCATTGTTTGTTGTATCTGTGCCTGGTAACTGTGTTTTCTCCATTCTGTTTATATTTATTAATTAAGTTTTCTTGACATAATATCAGTTCTAGAATTCCAGTTCTCTCAGTTCAGTTCAGTGTGACATAGGCCTAGTTCTCCATTTAAAAATAATAATATTTATACACTAATTCTCACACACATACGTTAATTGATCAAACGCGTTTCAACGACAAAGTCGTCATCCTCAGTGATACATAAACAACTAAAAACTTACAAATGTTGTCTATGTTTATGTTTTAAATTTAGTTTATATAATGTTTTAGATTTAGTTTTTCATTAGATAACGAGGGTTGATTTATGCTCTTGAAATGTTTTGTATTGTTTGTTTATATCAAATAATGGAAAATGTCTGAGCGAATATTTCTAAAAATATGATGAACCCATCTTTAGAAACTATTTGTTAAAATCTGAATAACTTTAGTAGTTGTATCAGTTCAGGTTTGGAAGAAGATGTTCCTTTAATCCACATATATATTCTGTGGTTAAAACACTTGATCCTATTTTCGATTTCACTACTATTACGGGCGAAAGCCTTGTGGGGTTAATATTGACTTGCGGATGTGCTATAACGAAGCTTGCTGAAACAGGATATTAAAGTATTGTACAGCATTTATTAAATTCAGCGTTGGTCAATAACAATTAAATAATTTGTGGTGATATATTTTATTACAATATTTCGTTAAAGACTACAATAGACGTAATTTTGGTGGTGGTGGTTATAATATTTTCATCTCATAAATCAATTTAAAGTATCGCATAACTTGATTTTACGTCTAATCTAATATGTTTGCTTTACTCCCTGTTTCTGCCAAGGATAGCAAAAATGTAACAAACAAAATCCATCTAAATGTTATAAATACGTAAACTTTGTTTTCATATTTTCAGTAATTTCAGATTTATAAATATATTTTGCTAAATCTTTCAGTGGTAATTAACTTACACTTTTATCAGTGACATAAAATACTTACTTCGCGGAAATTATTATTTAATTTGAAGACATATAAAAATAAACATCTCTTACGGCAGGTGGTTATGCACACATTTGGTACATTTATGATAACAAATAAATATTAATATATTCACGGATATTAAAATCGGGCCCATCAGTTTATAAATTTCAACATAGTCTGAAAAATGCTCCTATTTTGATTAATTTGATTTGTGAACACTACTGTTCATGTGAAATATAATTTTTAAATAAATATTACCTGAATATAGATAACACTATTTATTTCACAATTTTACTTCTCCACACATATTTTATAGATATCTTGGAAACATTTTAGATATAGATTTTAACTTACCGTCCAAATACTCTTTGAAGTAGTACATCGTTTTTATTTTTCTGCAAATTTAATAATAATAATAATCTTTATTTCGTTAGGCGAAATTAGGATCATTGGGTCCTCTGTTCCACTTAACCTCAAAACAAAAAATACATAAATACATACAAATTCATATTACAAATAACAATTAATAAAGAAACAAAACTACAAATAATAATTACTCCTAAAACATAATGAAAAATCTGGAAATTGGTTGACCGTGCAGGCCAACCCTAGAACTTCCCGCTTAGTTTGAATTTTAAACGCTTAAAATGAGTTTTTTTGCTAAAATATCAAAAAACGAAAATTTGTGAATTTTTAAACAACGATAACTTTTGAATGCGTCGTTCGATTTTCATTTTTAAAAAA
>JAGFPH010000805.1:114440-126266 GCA_018207615.1 Philaenus spumarius
CACACACACACACACACACACACACACACACACACACACACACACACGGTCGGACACCTCGGCGGGAATAGTCAGAATGGCTTCCTGGGACCTCAAAACGTGGAGATTTAATGAAAACTCGACTTTCGAAAATCGGACCGAAATCAATAACTTCCCTTTATTGGTAGCGGGAAGTTAATAAAAACTAAAAATATACACACATTTGTCTACTAAGTAAAATGAAACTAAAAGTTAATTATGTTACACTGTAATACATAAACATATACATAAACACACTTACACTCTCAAACACACACACATTCAAGAACATGCCTCAAATCCCATTTGAGTCAGAGGATGCTGTTGCTGGAACAAAACATAAATATATTTAATCACAAATTCTGGCCAAGAAGTTGTACGTTTCCACAATTAAGACTGATAAAATGGTTTTGAGTGAAAAGGTGACTGTAAGAATCCCCTTGTATATTATGGAACGTGCAATGCGACTAAGTTTATCATAAAGACCAAATCAAAACAAATTGTTACGACAGTTAAAACTAGTTAAATAAAATTAACTCCGAACAAACCAAAAATTAACATTAAAGCTATGTCTAAAACATAGGTAACAACAAAAATTACTATTTAAAACATTAAAATTAATTAGCAGGAAAACCCGAATAACAAAATAAACTTTAAACTTATGAATAACGAATAGCAACTATTAACTTTGGGTATAATATAAAACGCCAAAATATGGTATTATGAATATAAGAAATAACGTAAATAGTACCTCTAACAGTTGCATATGATTTTCAGTATATTTTTACTGACTTATAAACTACAGAAAGTGCGTTACGGAAATTATAGCAGACGTATTTAATAAAATAATAAATAAATTCAGTGACGTCGGTTTTTTAATTTGGTATTATCTATAATTATAACTGTATTGTTTTCACATAAAACTGCTTATTTTTCTCAATACCTTTCCACTAATAAAAGTAAATGAAAACTCCCAACACGCACTATATTTCAGAAATATCCAACCTGTAACCTTACCTAAAATTATATCAAACACACATCCATTGGTATAATTTGTAATATCGAAATCCAAACAATTTTATTTAACATTGACTCTAACGACTTCATCATTAATTCAATTTTAGAATTAATAATTTGTGTGTGTAGTCACCAAGAAATTTAAAACTATAGGCTATGTGTTTCCTCCATTTTTCACCTGTAAACCATAAAATATTAAAATTATAATTACAATAACGAAAACTTGTCTAAATTCATTTACAATCAGTGATAATTAATAATAGATTAATACAATTTTTATTAATTGTATGTCTTTAAAAAAAATAATTATATTCCTTTTAAGAAAGATACTATCGTGTAATTGCACTGACTTTGGATGTAAATATATAAAATAAGGAACAAGACGCTGATAAATAGATTTTATAATGTGATTTATTAATCCTTTAACAAACAAATAATGTTAAGGTTTAAATTATCCCTATTTTCAATTATTTTTTTAATTGTTTCGGGTTAGTTAGCTGCAATATATGTAACATAATTCTTGTAATTCACACAAAGAAATAAAATAGCTACTAAAACAATGATCTAAAATTATTCACTTTGATATGCTTAAACTTTATGAATAGGTGCTCACAATGGGATGATTGGTAGAGCATTAACAATATTCAGCTTACACTAAAATATCCTGATTGGGTGGCTGAAAAGGTTAATGAATTTTTGGAGTTGATAGTTTAGAGTGGGAAGCTATAGAGGGATGGGTTCAACTGGCCCAAAATTCAATCAGTCTAAAAACGACAGAAGATCAACTAGCCCAAAGAAATGAATTAAATATAATAGTTTGGGCTAGTTGAGCTTTGGGCTGATTGACCCGCTTATGTTAGCGAAAGGTTCAATCAGCCCAAACTAGCTTGGAGTTCAACCAGCCCAAAACGTAAACAAACAATCTCACACAACGCCCGGTTCACAGCTCACACCTACTCCGAACAAGCATAGGAAAATGTCACGTCCGTGTTTTTTAGTAAAACTCTTGTTTCTGTATTTAAACTAAGTATAAATAATAGGTGTATGTTCCTGTAACGCATGTAAGTTTAGAGTGTGTATTCGTATTAATTTTAATAATTTAGACAAGCAATCGTAATTAATAGTTTTATTTAAATGAAACAAATGTAGGCCTATAAATACCGCAAATATAATCGCTGTTTTATTATAAATAATATAAGATTATTGAAGCAGTATGATTTATTTTTTGTAAGATGTTATTAGATAATACAACAGCAACTATTAAAACATTTCATATAATCAAACATCAACATAATTAAGCCTGGCAATGTCAATTGCATATAGCGAGTTTCGCGGACGGACGCTATGTTAAGTGTATATGAATGCCTTAATACCATGACACACACGTTTAGATAGATGCAAGAAAAAAATTAAAGTTACCGAGTTTTTTTAATAATTAATTCATATGGCAGCAAACTATTAAGTACACTAAACTATTACGTAGTATACTGTATATTGTCGTAAGGTTATCCTAAAATTGCAATTTTAACTTAAATACAGAAAAAAGTGCAGCCTACAAAGATATTTATTAATTCATTTTAACCTTCAAAAACTTTTAAAACTGTGTGTATATTCATGACCTAACAGAAAGAATTGTTATCCGAAACGAACCCTCCCCCACTCTAGTTCTTTTAACCTTGGTTTTACTGCACTCAACTTTCAACTAAAAACAGCATTTTTCATCTTTTTCTTTTTTGTTATTTCTGACGAGACTGTATGAGCTATGTGGACCAACATTAGCTCAAATTAAAGCTTATTTGATTCCCTATAACTTCCATAGTCTTGGCTTTTCTGTAGGATGTATCATTTTTCCGGTATCCATCTCGAAACATAAAGAAAACTTAAAATTTTAACTTTTTGGAAAAAAACGCTGAATCTTTGAAAAGCCGTATCTCGGTAAATATGTAACTTACAAAAACGATTTTGATCTCATTTTTTTTGCAAATTTAATATACTCTTAAAATGCTAAGGACAAATTTTTCCAAAAATCGTAAAGTTTAGGAGATATTTTACAAAAACCGAAAAAAGTCCGGGAAAATCACCGTTTTTCGACCACCATTCTGCGAGCACAGGTTTCCGAGGGTTGCAAATCTGGATTTGTAGTCCCAGTAATGGTCCGAAAAACCTCTCCAAAAATCATTAATGCTTTATTTAATGTAAGTTCACGCATTTTTTGTGTAACATTTGACTAGGCTATTAAGTAGCCGTCGCGTCGGGAAAATAGCATAGTGCTGGACTCACACTAACTCTGGCCGATCGATGATAGCGACAGGATGTTACAAAGTGATTCACGTGTTATTTTTATCTGAAATGGGTTAAAATAAGGTGAAAATTATGTAATTTTACAATAATAACTACAAATAAATATAGTTTATTCACTTATTTACCTATATTTTGTACTTTAAATTATATAAAGTCTATACAAATAAAAAAGAGGGGTCTTTATATATAACCTTAACACTTATGGGCATAATTAAAAATTCATAAATCGTAAATTTAAAATATTTTTTTTATGGACGTTGGAGTATATAGCCTACACCTAGTTATCACACTACAATGTCATTATATCCAGATTTAGGATTGGGAAGCGTGTATACGCCTATATTCGAATGTTTTACATCTGGCAGCGTCAATGTTCTAATTAAAAATTCATAACTCGTAAATTTGAAAAAAACTTCTTAGGTTTTTTTTAATGGTAGTCGTAGTACGTACACCATAGTTATAATGCAACACTGTCATTTTATCCAGATTTAGAATTGGAAGGGGTTATAGTCATATATCTCAATCTAAACATACGATAAGTTAAATTCATAATAACAAATTCATAACTCAGGTTTTGCTATTGGAAATTGTACTACGGTACATACATTTATACTGTCATTATAAAAAGATTTAGGATTGGGAAGGTGTTATAGGCCTATATTCCAATACCAAACATAAGGCGGTGTTAATGTCATAATTAAAAATTTATGACGCGTAAATTTGAAAAACCTGCTCAGGTTTTGCTATTGGAAGGTGTTATACATAGATCTAGTTATAAAACTACACTGTCATTATAGCCAGATTTAGGATTTTTTTTAAAATATCCTATTTACACACTTTATTGGTTTTATACTAATTATATTACTACCTCTAAGATCAAAAGATCAGTTTTAAGCGAAAAGCACAAAAACCGTCTAAAATTTGTGCAGAATGTAATAAATAAAAAATCACTCTCTACTTGAAACATAATATCTCAAAGAAGTAGACTTGAGCCACCAAATAAAATACATGATAGAGTGAAACAATCAGTACAGTAGTTAACCACATCAACTCATTTCCTGATTATGAAAGCCACTATTTGAATAATAGAAGAGGACGTAAATACTTTGGGCCTGAACTTATATTATAAAAATGTATAGAGCTGTTATGTGAAAGAATGTGCTTAAACAAAGAAGCCAACAGATGAATATGCGAATGAGTGGCTTTGTAGACAAATATTTAATGAAGAGTTTAATCTTAGTTATCATTTGCCCTATAAATGATACTTGTGATGACTGTGCTCACTTTGTTATTTTGTTATATGCAGTGTCTGATGAAGAGAGAGAATTATTCAGGTCCTAAAAAACTATGACCTTATAGTGAACCACAACTGAGGTATTCTCTAAAGAAAGAAGATCAATTACAAGCAAAATTAAATTGCACAGAAAATATAGTGCAGCTTGATATGCAAAAATGTCTTCCTTCACAGTGCCTTAATAACTCTTAATCATTTTACCTACGAAAGCTAAGGGTACTAAATGAAACAATTCATAATGATACATCAGGAAAATCATAATGCCATGATGTGGAATGAAGCAATTGCAGGAATAAAATTTTTTTATTACAACTAAGTCACATGACTCATCAAGTAATTTATCTTTATACAAACAAATATAGCATAGACGTATGTCCAAGATCTGGCTCATCAGCCAGGCTCTCACTCCACTAGCACATCAAGTCATAAGGCTTTGTCCTCTTCAATCTGCGCTGATCCTGGCTGGAACTGAGGAGCGGCAAAACTTCCACGTTAGTGTGTGTAGTCAATCTCTTACTATGTTTTGTTGCTCTTGTTTTAATTTCCTCTACAACAGTATGTATTCCTATAGTCCCGATGAATGTTATCGTTCCTTACATACCACGGAGCGTTACATATGCGACGCAATACTTTATTTTGAAAGGTTTGTATCACCTTGATATTTGTTTTCTTGGTACAACCCCACAGTTGGATACCATATGTCCACACAGGCTTTAGTACTTGCTTATATATTAGCAACTTGTTGTGTAAAGAGAGGTCGGAGTGTCTTCCCAACAGCCACTGCATCTTTTTCAATTTAATTTCTGCCTTTTATTTTTGGCATATTCTTTCCATCTAAGTTTTGTATCTAGGTCATACCAAGATATTTAGCTGTACTCGAATATGGAATTATTTGTGAGTTGATAGTGACTGCGACTGGGACAGCTTTTACAATTTGTAAAATTTACATGCACTGACTTACTCTCATTCAGCTTGATCATCCATTTCTTTGTCATTAATAGCATTTTGCAATTTATTGGTTGCATCTTCCACACGGAATAACAATGAGGGTTTTTTTTGACAATGAGGTTGGTTCTTGCCTTTTAAAATGGGTAAATGAAGAACTAGATGGTAATGTTGAAATTTTTAATATTTTATTTGGTCTGATAATTTTTCAGGCTAGCTTACACAAGTATATTAAAAAATTGCAAAACAATTTAAAAAAATAATTAATCACAAATATTTAAAAGGGCATAGCACTCAAATGAAGGTTGACAGTGTCCATTTCTGTCATAAGAGAACAAAGAAAAATCTTTGAAATAGTAATTCCCAGAGATTGGGAACAACTAGTTAGAACATGTTGAATAAGTTATCCAATTACTGTAGCCTACATTCTATGATGACTGATAATTTTATGAATTTAAATTCCTTGATTACTGGCACAAATTCACCTATTGTGTCAAGAAATAAAAATGAAAATAAAAAACAATTTAAAATATCTGATGTTGTATGAATGCAAATCAGATCAGAAGAATTAGGAAATTTGTTTTATAAAACATCTTTCCAGCAAGAGGAGTTTAGAAAGATAGATATAAGAAGAAATAAGAGTCAAATGCTGAAATGACCAAATAGTCTACCTCTTCAACACATAACGTCAATAATTACATAAAAATACAGAGACCTTCAAACTTTAATAACTTGAATTCCTAGTATTCACCACCAATATTAGTACAAAGATTTACCACGCCACGATAGTGAATGTTTATTCTCTTCAGCTGATGAAAAGTTTGTTAAAAATTATTAATTTTATATTCTATTTAAAAAATTTACAAAAAACTTTCTACATGGTAGAAAATGGATATGTAAAAGATGATTTGTAATTTTTCGTACATTTCATTATGATTGAAATGTTTATTTACAAAGGATTGACAAATAAAAGTTTTATTTTACAAACTTTCAATTACAATGTTTTTAATGTTAAACTTATTGTTTAATGGTAACTTACATATTATTTTAAATTCAAATATCTGAGAAAATAGATTTAATTTCTCTTCTTTTAGGTAAAAGATGTTTTGTATTTTTTAAAAGCTATCAAGTAATATTTTAATTTAGTCTATATTATAAATTATTATTACCATTGATTAGTCTTTAGTTTTCTTACTGTGTTTCAAATAAATGATATATAAGTTCATCAGTTTTTTTTTATAAGTAGGCCTATAGGTTATGGCAGATTAATGATTTATTAAAGAATGGGCTTAATCCATGTGTATCTCTTTTACAGTGTTGGTTCAATATAAAATAGAGTGATCCAAGTCCATATTATTGGACCCAAGTCCATGGATCTACTATCTGTTGTAAAAAGGTAGAAGGGTCCAGGTCCATTTACTTACTTTAAATCATGTATTTTGTAAGGGTTAATTTATTTTTTACATGCATTTGCTAGATTTGCTATAAAAGATTTAACTATTAAAAACATTAGTTGATTTTGTTGCAATGTTTTCTAAGGAAAGAAAAACTTTCATGAGGTAATTCCACAATAAAGGCTGTCCTGAAAATTTTGTAAATCTGGACTTTGATCTTTTTGCTTTTGAAGTACCAATTTGTTGTTAATAGTGGGTAAAAAAGCTAAATAATTAACAACTCTACTTTAAACAGTTGTCTCATAAGTTAAAATATACTGTGGATTTTTTATGCCAACTTGATACAACTAACTACATGGTGTCAGTCGCTTTTTAAAGTATCTCTGTTGTTTGTTTTTTCTTCAAAAAATCTTATAGTTTTCCCTACTTTTTACTTTTGCCACACTGGGAAAAACTTGTCAAGGATGCGCTAGCCGGCTGGCGATTGCGCGCCGTCCGGTCGCGTTTGAACTTTCCACTTAAAGCTAACATTGTGTCCAAAGTAGGCTATAAGTCTTAGATTTAAATAAAAATCATTCGGTTACCGCTGTAGAACTTTCTCGCTTTGATGACATCTCTGACCAAAAAATGAAACTTTATGTAGCAGACTTATTTTTTATGTCATATTTGGAAACTCACACAAAAAATAAAACTTCAAACAACTATTTTAAATAATATAGAGGTAACAATTAACTTTTATAATGCTACTGTTATCATTAGAAACTAATTGTTTATACCCATGCCAAGTTTGAAAGTTATATTTTAATCCTATATCTAATTAATAATTAATATCTTAATCTTAGTGTGTTCGCTGCATGTAATACATCGGATTGATTCGATGTATCGAGTCGTAAACATATTGTTTTTGATGCATCGATTTATATCGAATATCCGTAACGGTTGGCCTAGGCGGAGCGGGAACACGCCTTGCTCCTCCATTTTGTTAAAACCGTTACGTTACAATATATCTCAAAGTTTTGTTTGACATAATTTTTTATAATTATGTTTTATCAGTGCTTCACAATTTTACCAGTAATCATCAGAGAAGGATTTAAGTTATGTGTTTCTTGTTGTCATTTGTGGCTTTTGAAATTGTGAATTAAGTACCGGTACTATGAAATTGAAACTACGTACTCAGTGTGACAGCAACATCAACTCTTTATGTTTCATTTGACGAATTTCAGTGAAGGTAAGTAATAATTAAGAATTACCATAGTCAATTTAATGTATATTTTGAGAGTATTAGCCTTAGCCTTTATATAGGCTATATGTTCATGTAAGTGTGCACAAATTAAAAAAAATAGGGGCTAGTAACTTAAATATTTGCCAATGTAGCCTAGGTTAGGCTGATAAGATTACAGTATACCAGTATACCTACACCTTATGTTACTCTACCCCTATTATATATGTTATTAGGTGCAACTTTACTAGGCCTATTCGACTCTAGGCTAACCTATGGCAACAGATATGCAAAAATAATAAAAAAAATACCTAAAAGGTTCTAACCTAACCTATTTAGTCACAGTATGTTTACCTGTATTCAACATTTAACAGTAGAATGTAAAACAACGTCGTTGTCTGCAAAAATATTAGCCTAGAGTCGAATAGTAAAGTTACGCCTGTTAATGAATTGGAAACTCAGTCAGCATGGTGAACCTTTAGTACCGTAGCCTCTAAAACTACCACTAACTTACTTCTTGAAAAGACAACAGTTGGCGAAAATTTACTATACGACCCAATGCCAACAGAAATGCAAGAATTAAAAAAACAAACTTCCTTACTATGGGTAAATTTACTAGCCTAGGCCTATACAACCCTCGGCTGATATATTTGCATTGCAGATGACGACATTGTTTTACATTCTTATGATAAATATTGAATACAGGTAATCATACTGTGACCAAACACTGGCGCAAATTCTCTATACGACACTAAGCCAAAAGAAATGCAAGATTAAAAAAAACATGTAGCCTGAAGTTCTAACTTAGGATAGTGTTTAGTCACAGTATGTGTTTAAAAAATACTTTTAAACTTGCAAATTAATTTATTTGAGGACTTATTTTTAATAGTAGCCTAATCATTTCTAACCAATTAGTATAAGAATCAAAAACTACAATATAACTTAGCTCCTGAATTTATCACAAACACTGTAACAAGTTATGTATTTTTCAATATCTACAGACATTCCTGGAAAATAAAGACTTTGTCTAGCTTTTGACTTACATTTTACAATGTGTAAATGTGATTTATGGATAAGTTGTAACATTTCATTCCTTAACCCTAATGTAACAACAATCTTACCAACAAACAATAATAATATCACTATCAACATACAAACTTTCTCTGATTTTGCAATAATGTTTACAATCATTAGGCCTACTTAACTTAGACAACAGGCCAACCATTCAATAAGTAGGCTATTCCAAAACCTTAAAATACAAAATGTTGTCTTCTTTAGTATATTTGGAAAATTTTCATTTAGCTCTATCTGTAATTAATATATCATTAACACTAACTTGTAGGCTATTCAGGCCTACAACTCATTAAGTCACTAAGATTTCAAATATCATTCACAAATGCTCTACTCGGTGCATCTGCTATTACCATCTCTTTACCTGGCAAATACTCTACTACTATATCATATTTTAATGTAGCAACATTTTTTGCAATCTAGGAGTTACTTTATTAATATTCTTTTTAAATATAGTTAGCCTACTAATGGTTTATGATCGGTTTTAACAACAGACAGCTTTGTTGCCATATAGAAACTGATAAAATTTACTAACAGAATATACAATGGCAAGCATCTCTTTTTCTAATTGACTGCAATTTTGTATTATGATTATAGTTTTAGCAGTTTTATTTTGTTTTAGAAAAAAATTGATGTTACCTATTTATATATGTTTACTAACTGGAAAAAAACTGTGACTAGAGACTGTAAGTTAATAACATCAGGCTGTTTTGTCATTGTTCTATTATGATTTTAGGAGTTTGATTCTGTTGTAGAAAAAATTATCAATTTGACAACGTTGCAAAATGATGTCCCTTCCTTGTGGTTTATATCATTGCATTTAATGTAGGCTAATGTTATTTTAAAGTCTTAGTTTTGATTGACTAATCAACGCTTTGTAAGATTTTTTCCCTTATTTCATATACGGTATTTATTTTTGTTCATTTTAATTCGGTAGGCTATATTTATTATTACGATTTTGGTGTCGGTGAAGTGTTTTGTTGCTTTTGTTTAGTGCAAACACACCGAAAATGGCTAAACTTAACCTGTAATTTTTTAGTTTCTTTTTGTCGTACTTTCTATAATATTTATTTCCGCAACATTTGTTTGTGTTTTATAGATAGTTTAACATCTAATTTCAGAATATAATAAAATTTTCAAAAAACCTAAAGTCACCCTCTCCTGCACTTTTACCAAAAAAGCTATATTTCATATTTAGCCCTAATCGAACACATAGCCTAAGTAAGTATGAAGATTATAATAGGGCAAAGCGTAAGTGGTGCACTTTTACTATACGACCCTACGCCAACAGAAATGAAAGATAAAAATCAAATGTAACCTGAAGTTGTAACTTATAGTGCTTAGCTAGGCCTACTTATGTTTACCTGTATTCAACATTTATCAGTAGAAAGTAAAGCAATGTCGCCGTCTGCAAAAATATCAGCCATGGGTCGTATAGTAAATTTACCCCACCTAAGCGTTATACCTAATCTTTACTCTGTAGGCCTACTCTTTGAATTTTAAAGTAGGCCTACAGATTTGTAGTTGGTTTTTGCTCGATAGCAAGTAAATATTGAATCCCACGTCAAAAGTTTGACATAATTTCATTTGTAGTAAAGGTGAATAGCTAAAGCTTAAGACCAAACTTTTTCTGTTAGGTCATATATACATTCTCTGAGATAATTTTTAGAATATTTTTGTAATTTTTTAGGAAAACACATAACTGAATGTTGACAAAACCAATGTAAGGGTATTTATTAAAAAACAAAAATGTTAAAATAAACTCGTAGGCATGGGATTTATCATTTTCTTACTATCGAGCAAAAACTTACTAAAAATCTGTACTTTTCAAAATGTTTTTTATTGAGTTCTATCTTGAGAAGTAGGCTATTATATCTATAAATTCGGGTTGTTCTCGAATTTTAGATAATTTAATCTATTTTAAGAAAGATATTTCCATTTTTTTCATACCACTAAGTTACTTAATATTTTGAAAAACTGGGACAATGTAAAAAATTAAATGTTTTTTCAGGATGTTTCACATTTTTAACTCGTTAAATGTGTACAATCTATATAATAAAAATGAATTGCTGTGTTAATTTGTAAGCGCATCACTTGAGAACAGCTGGACCAATTTGGCTATTTTTTATTTTACAATGTTCGTAATAGTCCGAACTAGGTTTTTATATAGCCTAGGCTATCTAAAGAAAAATTTGAAAAGTTCCCCGAAAATGTTTCAAATTTTGAAAAAACTAAACAGCCTCTTTTGTATGGACCAAGACCATAGTGCACAAAAACAGTTGTTCGTATAAAAAGCTTGGCGACACATGTTTGTTAACATTCATTACCATAGCAACTTTACTTAGCATTTATAATCAGTTATTATTCCATTCTTCAATGTTGTAGCCTTACTGGATTGTTAATATTAATATTATAATTACCTTATGGCGATTCTGTCAAACAATCCTTGGTTGATGTGGTTAGTAGGGTATATCTTTCCACTTACATGACGTGTAATCAGTCATTAAAGAGTCGAAACGTGTCATGTAAGTGGAAAGATATACCCTACTAACCACATCAACCAAGGA
>JAGFPH010000805.1:148141-172511 GCA_018207615.1 Philaenus spumarius
ATAAATAAACAAAAGGAAGTTCAGTACAAAAAGTACAAATTATACATATTCCAAGATAACTGCCACATCACAGGTATTTTTTGCGAGGTCTTTTATTAAATTTTTACAGTAGGTAAGTGCAACATACATACCAAATACCATGCTTGTTCCATAGTGAACGCAGTAGGAGTTTATTATGGTAGCCTAGCTTGGTAGCGGAACGCATCGAAGGCAACAGTTGTGTAACATTTAAAAATTCACATAAAATATAAATGAAAAGGGAAAAGTTATGTTATTGGTATGAAACTATTTAGGAAATTCCAATCTTCAAATTAAAACCAAATTTTCTTTGTAAAAAATGTCTATATACATTCCCTTAACGGTAATTAGTGTTTTTTTTTTACTAATTGTCATAATTGTTTTCCAAATATAGAATTTATGGCTAAACGGTTAATTTTATATAAAAATTGCTAGCACAAAAGTTTTAGTTTTTTTTTGTGACAGACATTTTTTATTCATAAATTTGTTTTATACAATGCATTTTTTTTTAGATATGGGGGAAAACTGATTTTTGGACGCCATTTTCCAAGATGACGGTCGTAGAACAGGTTGTTTTTGCAAAGACTTTTAGTATGTTATTTCAGTAGCTAAAACATACATACCACATTCCTAGCTTATAAGAGTTTTGTTAGGTAATTTGTCTAACATGACTGGACAAATATATAGGTATAATAAATTAACTGTTGCTAAGCATTTTTTTTATAACAATCAATTTAAAATAGAAAAAATGTTCATTGTTGTAAATCGTAAAGAAATTAAATACATTAGAAATGTGTTTTTTACCGTACCGTAACACAAAATAACAAATAATTAATTATATTAACTTTACAGAACTCTCTATTCATTTTTTAAATTATTGTTATACAGATTGTTTTTGTAATGGTCAGATGAAATTGGGTGATGACATGGGTCGCAATAAAAAAAAAAAAAAGTTTCTTATACATATATGATGGAAAACGAGTTTTTACTATCAGAATCTGCAGTTTTTTTAAAATAGTTTATTCTCTAGAATGTCTTAATCAATTGGATTGAAATTTTGCTTGGTACTCAACAATGTAATAACATAGTTTGATGAGAAACCACTTCTATTATTTTTACGGGCTCAACAATCAACATCTATAGCAACAAAGTATATGCAATAATTAGATTGCAGGGCAATTTACTTAAGTTTGACGCCGTTTTACTGTCACCTGTTGTTTAACAGTTTTTACAGTTATACCATTAGATAGGGAATAAAACGCTCTACAAAAATTAACTCTGGGCGTTTCTTATACAAAATTGCTGTTTCTTTTTAGTTATCTCAATTAAATTTTTTGAAGTGATTGTTATTTTAAAAAACAATTATTTGTACTAGGGTATTTTATGAAATTACATGATTGAAGGGTAGCGTGCACAATTTAGAATCTGTTATGTCATATGCCTACTAGATATACGAGTTATTTAGTAAAAAAATAAGAAGAAAACTAATTTATGGTAGTTGGTAAAAGAAGAAATTCCGGACATTTTATTTATAGGCAATTTTGTATTTATTTTGAAGTTGACGTTAAGCTAACGTTTAACTATACATAGTCTGCTTAGTTTGATTATTGTAGTTTGGACATTACTGAGAATGGCGACTTTATAGTTAAAACACTTTAAAAAAAATCAATATATACTTTGGGAGTATCTGTGTTGAAGTTGTATTCTATCAAGGAATTGTACAACAAATTGTATCATCTCACAAGTGAAGCTCAATATTAATATTTATTTAAACATATTAATCACAACCACTTTCTTTTTGCTCAAACTAAACAGCTCTTTAAAAATGTCAGTACGATTAAAATTACTTTGTAATTAAGTTGTCCCTAGAGGTTACGAATTAATATTATTCAAGAACGATTACAGGAGATGAATATGCTTAATTATGTATTTTACTTTGTCACTCATTTAATACATATGTGGTATAGATATGCATGTATAAATCTACTTAAATACAGGTTGCAAGTGGAAAAACGTCATCTCAGTTAAAAATTATAATTGTAATACTTTGTATAATTGACGTAGCGGTAATATTTTTACTGCATCCACGTGCCAAATATAATGACTTTTAAAAAGTTACTTCGTGTCATCATTGAATAATAGAAAGCAATTCAGGAACATTTGTTCGCAGTTATTAAACACTCTGCATTTGTTTTACGATAAACTGATTATATGGATAGCGAAGTTTAAAGCCAGTAAAGTTAAGCTATACTGGTTATATTTGTATAGGTTAAAAGTTTGAGGTTTTAAGAGTACAATAGTGTTTGCATAATTTTTTTGGTATATATAATCAATAAAGTCTAAAATCATAGATCGTTTAGACCATGAGTAAAACTTTTTATCCGTGACCAGTCTATGAAGCAGGACCAGGGATGACAGCATAAAATACTGCTAGGTTTTTGTTAGTTCTTGGTATATACAATCAGGAAGGCCTAAACACATTGTTCGAGCTTTCTATGGGTAAAACCTTTCTAAAGATGAAAAAAAAAAAACACATTTTTTATTATAACATAGTTTAATGTTCTTTTTAGAACATCTGATAATTCAATTCATTCCATAATGGTTTGTGTACGTATACACTTATAATCAGATGTTATTTTCTGACTCTTAGGTTTATATGCTGACTAATATTTTGTTATGTACCCTAAAATTCCGTTTTACACGTAAGTGAAAGAGGCGACTTTCAAATAAATTTGTTTAATTCGGTTATTTTAGCAATGAAACTCATTTTATTGTTAAAGCACCTGTACATGCCCTTGACCCATATTTAAAACAATGTTAACATTGTTTTTCTCAAAAACGACACAGTATATGTTTTGATAAAATTCCAGCTGCATTGTAAACAAATATTTTTACTTAATTGGCGGAATTCGCAGGAAATTAATTCTTCGTTAACATAGAGTTAGACTTCAACTCTATTTAGAACTTGCATTATTATATCCATTATAAACATTCGATGCAGTGTAAGTAAAAACTGAATTGCTAAACGAAAACGTAAAACAACTTTTATGTAGAACCTGTCGTGGGCAATGAAACTAAACCAGATGATTGCAAAATCTTTTACCAAACGTAGTTCGTAAAATTCTACGATAATACATTATTTTCATAATTTATTTCTTCAAACCAATCACACACGGGATATTTTTTAATTGGTTCGGTGTTTCGAACAAATAAACTATAAATTGCGTTTAATTTCTACGCATTACATCAATATTAATTTAAATATTCTGAGTGATAATGCATTCTTCAAGAAATAACCTCTAGCCATGGGCTGTGGATACTCATATAATATCGAATTGCCTAACAACTAATGCGGTAATATTACTCAGATACATCTGAACATACGAACAAACATATTTGATATCTTCGTCTATATTGAAAGTGTTTTTAATAAGTATTTTAAGAACGGCTATTAACGTTTTCAAAAAAGATTCCTGTCCTAGTGTCTGTTACGTTTCGTGAAAATCACCTAATGCACTCAAAAGCAACTCGTTTATATCTTGCACTGAACAAACTTACCAATTTCTGTATACTTTATTTGCTTAGACGAAAGCAGCGTTGAGCAGTTAATAAATGAATTAAACTAGACAAACATCTTAGCCTTTACTCAGATTCGAACCGGTTGTCTTGAGTATTGAATTTATTTGTGAAAACCATTAAGTTATTAAGGCAACTTCATAATACTAGTGCTATTTATAGGAAAATTTCATATTTTCTGAAATTATTGTACTAGTTGTGATACAAATTAATTATTAAAATGGGTGTATAACGAAAACAGCAAGATTAAAACACATAGTTGACTAAACCTTATGAGTAACAAGTACAATTTGGTATCTTATTATCAAAATGTTTTGCCGGTCATATTTCATTTATTTAAACGGTGGTCGTTTTGACATACCACTACTGTCACCCGTAATCTTAGTTAAAATTATATTTGTTTGTGCTTTAGTGTAGGGTATTAGAGACTTTTGTATTGTTTTTATTGTCGTTTGATTTATTTGATTCATGTTATCTATATTAGACTACTGTTATCAATTACTGGAAAAGTTATTGTTGTTTTTATTGTTATTTCTCTTTTGAATTTACGTTTGATGCTAGTATTTCAAAGAATTTTTATTAGACAAATTATTTATTTAGGAACACATTAGTAATTCTAAAACATGTTTAAGCCAGCGTTGTGTGCAAAACTACAAATTTGCACCAATATTTATTTATTGGTTAGTAAATTATTCATTATTATTTTTACAATTTTATATTTTGTTCTACATATCTAAAAGCTAACAGTCTATTTCAAAAAACCTAATTACCTAATCAATATTTAATTTCTAAACTGTGATTGATTCTAAAATAAAAGTTGTTACTTTAATAGCGATCTATGATAAGGCAACTTTATTTAAAGTTTATGCATTTGCGTTATTATGACACCTCTTAAAAAATTAAAATATCAGGTAAAAATAAATAATATTTAAAATAATTCAAAGTTAATTTGTTTGAATTAAATGTAGCAAACGTATATTTACAACTACTACTAATGATAATAACAGTACAATTTTCTTATGTGTGGAGTGTTCTCTTAAATTATATGAAAAGTAGGTTAATAACGCCTATCCCACTTTCCCAAACAACATTTACTTTTAAAGGAAACTTGAAGTACGAGGTAAAAACTATTTGAAAAGACAGTTTTCCTGATACAATACTTTCAACTTTCATTGCAACTTTGGGGCAAACATTAATATTACAAACTATTTTAAATAACTCATAACTTCATATAAAAATTATATTTTCATTAATTAATTGTTTTATTCTTTGAAATATCTTTAGTTTCATAGGCCCCGTACATTATTGGGGTCCACTGTTTATATTGGGAAACGTATATCAATATTGTTTATCAGTGGGGAACACATATAGATACATTTTTACATGGTAAGTACATCAATATATGAGATTGTCACAATGTTCACATTGGGTACGTAGTTTAAGTTTATATATTCGATATTAATTAAAAGTTCACATACATTGATAAAACACAAATTAAACAACTGGGGTGAGTAGTTTCAATTTAATATACATATTTCACAGTAAATAAACATTGAGGATTCTCGTTTGTCACATATTTACAGTTTTTTTTTTTTTTATTAAACACGTTTATTAATAAATTATTGTCACTTATTTACTGGGGAATTAGGTTTATCCTGGCAGTTACATTGTCTTTGGTTGTTTCTGGAGTTTGCCGCATGGAGTTGTCCCTTATATACTTCTTGAGAAGTGATATGTGGTATGGTCCATTATGTCCTTTTCCTTCCGAGTCGGTGAGGTATGGATCGATTTTCCTATTTGTTTATATACTTTCAAAAGGGCAAAGTACACTGTAAATAATTTAGCAGTTTCACTAGACCCGTAGCTAGATTTTGGGTGGGACTTAGAACTAGCACACCTTTGGTTAAGGTTACTTTAAATTTTTTATTATGTTTAGCTTTTCTTTACTGTTCGTTATTCTTCTTGCTGTTGTCTCCAACTTTCTTTGAAGTGGTTTATCCTGTTTTTAAGGGTTAACTACAGCTTCTTGCCAAAAGCGTTTGTCCAGTCTGTCCAATTGGAGTTAATTTGGAGTAAAGGCTGTCGTTGGGCATCTAACTTCGTTAAGGAATGTTGTGATGATGTCGATATATTCTGCCCGTTATCTATGGTTGTGGGAACAATAAGTGCGTAGGCATAGTTTGATTTCCTTAATTGGTCTCTCAGCCATGTTGGACATCTGACGCTATTAAATATCTGTTTTATGTTATTTTCTTTTAATGTAAATTGCCAAATTTTACTTTTAAGTTGGGTTCCGTGATCAGATAGAATTTGGACAGGTTTGCTGAAATTGGTTATGTAGATGTCAAACATTTTGTCTGTGATAGATTTTGATGTAGCTTTTATAATAGTGTAAAGTTGAATGAATTTTGTAAAGGTTTAACATTTAAGTAATTGATATTAGTCTTAAATTACTTGCATAGCAACTATTTATTATCAAAACATGTTTGCCAACCTATTTTGCAAAATTTAAATATACTTGTTATAATATTTGTTTTTTCTCGTTTCGTATTCTACTAATTAAAAAAAAATAATAATAATACAGATAAGGTTAGGTGTCCGTAATCTAAGCTCATAATGATAATACATTTTGTTGATAAATAATCATTAGTTAAAATATGATTCTTACTCATATTGATAATTTTTTAAATAAAACAAAATACAAACATAAAAGAAATTATTTAGGAATTTAAAAGTGGGTTTAATATATTCGTGCATTTTACATGCTCAATGTTTATAAATAAATAAAAATACGTATTGCATTGTATACCTTAGTTTTACAGTACAATAACAAACGTTCTTTCATCTGTTTTATCATTTATTATTAATTCATTTTTATTACCAGTTTTAATTATAAATGTATTCAGTTTGAAGTTCAATATAGAGCTATAACAAAACTTAGATCAAGTTAAATGTTCATAGAAGGAGTGATTGTCAAATACATATTTCCTTGAACTACGATTGAACTCCACTAACACTTATGAAGCGAACGTTTTCAATTCAACAATCCGTTGTAAAATATTAGTTAATTAAAACTTTAAATTGCTTTGACTATTTGCTGTATATATTCCATATCACACTTCTCCAAAGTTGTGACAAATATTGGATTTGATATTAAACTCCTGTTTAATTCTTTAAAAACCTAACATATATTTGTATTTAATTACAAAATAAAATCACTATGAATTTTTAAACTAAGTATTTATTTAGAGAATTCTTAAATACGTCCTTATTAATTTGAACGTTGAATCAGTTATATTTTAGGACAACAAAAGAAATTACTTATGCATAAATAGAACTAGTCATTCTAAAAAAAGGCAAATACTTATTTATATTATTTTCTACCATGTTGTTTATATTTTTTTACCTTATATTAAAGTGCACCTTTTTTCTTGTTATTAATTTTTATTTCTAAATCATATAAATTTAAAATATTTAGTTATATTTTAAAACTGAAATAGCCATGTAGATCTTTTCGTTTTACTGGATAAAAAAGAAAAAAATATAGTTTATTTGCAGTATTTGTTATTAAAAAATAATTATATAAGGTCTAGAATTATTACCCACAACTTTCCCTATGCTATAATTATATTCCATATTAATGGGCAATCAAATTCCAAATGTATTTATATCTATGTTTTATTTCTACACTTGGTAAATATTTATTATTTCTCTAAAGTGAAGCTAATTGAAGAAGTTCAAAAGAATATTGTTTATCTTTTGTGACATTTTATGTTAAAAAATTTAACACAAATATTAATTAATTATGTATGTATATATTTTGTTATCGAAAACGTTTATTTTATACAAATATTTTTGATAAATAAATTGAAATGGGGAAATAAAAAGAGTACATTAAATACATGTGTTAAATTTGATATACAATCTATGTATTTGCCCGCATTTACCATATGTAACTTTAATAAATTGTATCGCAGTTTAATTTCTTAATTCTTTATTTAGTTAGAATATCGTTACTCACATATTTTCTGTGAAAAAAAAACTCTTTTTACCTACCTACATTTGTTTAGTGATTTTTCATAACATTTATTTAAATTAATTGCTATTTCAATTAAACGACTGTCAACTTCTAAGATACTGTTCTGTACCTGTTAATTTATTTTCGGAAATTGTATTATTAATTTAAGGTAATATTATCCTATAAAATTCTATAGTTAAAATTTTCACATTCCAATTTCGTTTAGTTTGAAAAGAGATATACAAGGATAAGATTCAAATATAAATATTTACAATTGTATAACTTATATTAAATAAACCTCATTTGTTATTATCAGGAGGTTTCACATTATTATTGTTTTATTATCTATGTTATGTAATACATTGTATTTGTCTTAATATGAGTTATACTCTAAAAATGTCAGAAGCAAAGTGCTTACATATAAATAAGTAATAGTATAATTATTGTAATTCAATAGTTTGTTAAGTTCTGCAATTAGTTTCTAAATACGTATTGAGCAAGTTTAATTGACTAATCGAAGAAGTACTATAATGTTTTTATTTTTTACCATTTAACCATTTTAAGGATCTGCTCCAGTAAACGAGAAAGCAACCAGAAACGCAAGCGCTTCTCTCTATAACCATATCCAAACAGTGCAATTTCTTGCATCTGAGCGCTTTGACATTCCCTCATTTCAAACCATTTTATAAATCCATCTTTTGTAATTTAGTGCTGAAAAAAAAACTGAATATTCTTTATAAAATTTCGGATCCGGCTTGAAAATTACTTTTCATTATACATTTTTTATTGTGTTAGGAAAAAAATTCAAACTTTGTACTTACAAAGTGTCAATTACATAAAAAAAACATTAAAAAAAATCAAAAATGCAAAACGGATGCGTAATGTATTTGTGCTTAAAATGAGACCTTGAAAACAATTTTATGATACAAAATAAACGAAATAAATGGTTTGAAATTTAACAGTGCTCTTATGGGATAAAAATCCAAGATGGCCGCCACTACAGCAGAGCCTTAACTCATTTCTTGTAATAATTCCGTGCAAATACTTTCTTTCTCCTTAGTAAAATTATGTGTTTACATACAAAAATAGAGCATCAGAAGAATTTAAACCTTTTAAAAATTAATTTGGTTAGCAAGAAAACTTTGTATAAAGCAGTCTTTCTTTTTATCGTGTTGAAACCAAAAATCATATTATGTTTACTGTTTATCTTGATAGTAATGTCAAATATAATTGTTAAACCATACCAAAGGTTATGGTTCTTCCGGTTCCGAATGATTTAAATGAGAAGATAGTTTGTAGTTACATTATAGTAAAGTAGTAAATGTAAATATTCCTAGGTAATTTGTATATATCTAGTTGAATTATTTAAATTCTTATTGACTTCAAAGTTAAATTTGCACTAATTAAAATTTCTATCATGATTATTTGCCAGCACTAATTTATGTACAATTTATTAATTTTTTAAATGGCTAATCAAAGTTTTTTCACTTTTTATTATTGTCTAGGTTAATAAAAAAAGCATAGGTAATTTACAAACGATTGGTGTTAACAACTTAGCATTTGTCTATTCAATAAATTTCGATAACATACACAAGCTTGATTAAAGCATTTTGTGAATGATCTGTTAAGACACCTTCAGCGGAAAAACCTTTGGATGACAAATCTGGTAAACGAGAGGCCTTAAAGCTTAAGAAGTGATACCAACGACGACAAATCGCCTAATAAAGCATGGTTTTATTGGATCTGTAATATGTCGCTTTATCCTTTTGTACTAACTAGCAGTCGTATTCATCATTTTAAAGAAGTGCAATAAATTGTGTAATTATATGTAGGTACTACTATTCGATTACGTGGTGTAATAAACCAAACTCCAATAATTTGATAGTGTAAAAATTTAACATGCAGCATATTCATGTTGATTTTCAGATCATATTCTACTGTTTAGACTGCAGATGTAGCCAATAACACGAAACCACGCGTGTAGAAACTCTATCTATGGATAAAAATAAACAAGTTCAATAATAAGACGTCTGCGAAAAGCTGCCTCCTATAGTTTGTATACAGTAACTTGGCGTCTGTACCTTGGCTACCTGCTACTTACGGTCTGTAGCAGGTAGCCAGGGTGCAGACGCCAAGTTACTGTATACAGGCTATAAATACGAAAACATGACAGTAGTTATAGTCAAATTAGGTTTTCTTCTTGCATTAAATCATGGGGTTCCATTTTTTCAGGAATTGGTCCCCTGAATAACGCCTAATAAAGTCCCATCGATTTCAGGCGCCGAGGGGGGTGGGAGGGGTTCCCATAAGTCCCACATTTTTGTTTTTGGCGTTTATCTCAAAAAGGGTGCGTCGCAAAGAAAATTTTTCACTTTACAAAATTAAAGGTAATACAATTTCTTTTCAAATAGTGTATCCATATGTGTACCTACGTGTTACCCTTTTCGAGATTTGAGCCGTTAAATATGAAAATATGTCAAAAAAGTGATTGCGGTTCAGGTATTTCGTCAACCTTCCTCTTAGAACTCTTTCCCCTTCCATGTTACAGAAAACTTAAAATAATAAAAGTTGTAGAGCGAAAGGTTTTCTTCAAAATGTATACAGTTATGCTCATTTATTTTCATCCGACAAATAGTTACAGCGTTTTGAAGTTTAGGGTTACTTTTCAACATTTTACTAGTAGACCTACAATATTTGTCACTTTATATACAGCTTAATTAAATAAGTTAATATTTATAATCCGTATAAATAATAAATTATGTATACCTGTACGTATAATGTATATTTCAAAAATTAAGCTCATGAAATTCCCTACAAAATGGTATCAAATTTTTCTACCGTTTATCTCGGACACAGGATAAAACGGACACTCTTAATCACTTTGATGCTGTTTATTTAAATACGTATATAATATTTATAACCTTTTATTAATAAATTATGTATAACTGTGGATATAATTCGCCAACACCGAATCACTCAATCCTTGACCACGTGTCCTTCACTCTTCATGTCACACATGAGTGTCACTTTAATTGCCATGACAGACCATACACCAGCCGTTGTTGTTCCAGTTCTATTGATAGTGACTTCTACTGATCCACGATCTATAAGTTGTTTAAGTTGAGGGTTGGGAATTGTTAGACACAGCTTGTATTGTACATATAAATGAGTTCACTTTGCATAATGATAATGCTCGCTGGCAAAGAAGTAAGGTATAATCTGTTGGGCGCATATCTTATGATCTTCCCTCCCAGTTACCAGTGCGTCCTACTACAATGAATTGTTTCATCAGTACCACCATTTCAAAGTACTGAACCCACAAAGCTGCTATTTCCCCATTACCTTTGAGATTTGACAATTCGTTGATCAATTTCCGCTAAACGCTGGCAAGGGATCCATTTTGGAAATGCGTTGTGGAATAATTTCTACTAAAGTCTGAAATAACTGAACTATTTCTTCTTTTTCATATTTTGTAATATCTAAATGTTTTCAAAATGGTCCGAGCTAAATTTTTTTGAACAGAAAAATACCTTCTCACTGCTCTGCTATAAGATTTTCCGTTCAATTTTTTGTCTACTGAATTAGGAACAAGAACGCAGGACAGAAGTTCTTTCAGGCCACTTCCAGCCATAGTTTGTCTGATGCAACCTAAATACGACGTGAGCATATAAAACCTAGGAGCATTTCTATTTCGCTCAGTAGGGCCATCAGAGCTCGGTGCTACGATTTCTCTAGCTTTAAGATATAGTGGCTGATCCATTGTTACTAAATAAGTTTGGATCTGTTCCAGATGAGCGTCTTCTGCAGCATATCTCAGGGCTGTGTACGTACAAGTCTCAACATCACTTGGAGGTGAATTGATCAATGCAAGCTTCATGATTGCACTTCGCTCAGTATTGCTTGACTCAGAAGCCTCATGCAGAAAACCTTTACCCTCTGGGGTTTTTGGTATTCCTTGGTATTCCTGGGGTGTTCAAGAAAGCAATTTCCCTGTGATCCACAGAGTGTCTTGGAGGTTTGAGACAAATTCATCAGCACTGAGTGGACTCAAACTGTTCAAATCCTGAATCAATTTCACAGTCCCTTTCTCTGCACGTGTTCATGCGTGACCAGTTCCATAACACCCATATTTCCCACTTGAAGTGCAGCTTGCGCTGTTGAAAGCCGTTGGATGTTATCGGATTTTGGAAGAGCTTGAGCAGGTGTTATACATTTGATTCCTAAGCTGTGAAACGTGTCCCATCCATCCAGAGTGGCAACATTGAAGTCGGCGTTATCAAAAAAATATATTGCCGAAATGTTCTGTCAAGTGTGGGTTTCGGAGAATGGTAGATGAAGGAGAGTTTTAGTTGCTGAGCATCAAAATATGGCGTACTAAACCCGAAGCCAGATAGTAAATTTATTAAGTTCCGTGACCTAATTTTCTGATATTCTTTCCTTTTACCACTTTTCTTCCGTGGGATAAGAGCATTCATAAAAGCAGCGAGGGTGTCATGTAAAATATCTTTGGATTATTCAAAAACTCTTCGCTTAAAGGGTAGCTCGACAAATCTTAGGCCTTCGACAGGATGTCTCTCATTTTTATTGCAGCAGCTGTTTTAACGATCCCACTATCATAAATATCACTGTCACTTCTAATATCACAAATTAAACACTTTTCACTCATTCAGAACGGCCTGAACTGAAAATGTCGTAGAATGCGATCATGACTTGGCGCAAACGCGTGAGAGACTGTTTATACACAAAAAGTAGGGTGAGTTACGGCGACCTTCTAGAAATAGGGGGTTTTCTTTCATAGGCCGGACCACCTGTTTCGCCGATCAGCAGCTCCGAAACTCTAAACAAATATAATTGTTCTTCTTTAAACAATTTTTCGCTTTCCTATAGCGTTTCACGCAAACTCGGTAGCGACAATGTCCGTTTTAACCAGTGACCGAGGTAAACCGTTGAGAACGGGTCAAAAACAGACAAAGGTACGGGAGCCGGAATGTATATACATGCATAAAGGACCGTACACCCAGGGAAGATACTCTACGTCGCTGGGACTATACTCTACGGTCTTCCAAACGGAGGTATACGCAATACTTGCATGCGTAAAACGAATACTGGAATCAGGAAGCATGAGCACAGATGTTGCGATATGTTCTGATAGTCAGGCGGCTATAAAGGCCATTATAGCTACAAAAATAACATCGAAACTGGTCTGGGAATGCCAATTACTGCTGGATAAGTTGTCAAGCAGTAGGCAAGTAAGACATGTTTGGGTCCCTGGACATGAAGGAGTGGAAGGGAATGAAATAGCAGATAAACTGGCTAAGAGAGGAGCAGAAACTCCACCGATGGGCCCAGAACCAATGATAGGAATATCAAGAGGCTATGGGAAAGAAAGCGTAAGAAAAAATGTTCAATCAGGACACTTGAGTAGATGGAGAGAGACGGTAAGAGTTCAGAGACAGGCACACGACTTCATTAAAGGCCTGGATGGACACCTAAGCAGAACACTGCTGGGTCTTGGCAGGCCGGAAGTGAGGTTGTTGGTCGGTATTCTGACGGGACACAACTCTCTGAAGAGGCACCTCCACCTAATGGGGTTGGAGAACAACCCATTATGTCGAAGGTGTGGAGAGAAGGAGGAAACTTCTTTCTACGTTTTATGCGAATGTGATGCCCTCGCATCAATGAGGCAGAAATAGCTGGGACAAGGATACCCTGACACCAGTTATATACGAGAGGAAGGCCCCCACGGACTCCTTCGTTTCGCAAAAAGGGCGGGTTTGATGTGAACTGCTGCCTGAACATGGGGCACAGAGGACCTCATGGTTTAGGTGCAGTGGGTCTCGGTGATGGATCACACAAATCCCCTAATAATAATAATAATAATAAACCGTTGAGAAACTTCAATATACCATTTTGTACAGAATTTCGTCAGATTCATTTTTGAAATATACATTATAAATAATTTATACTATTAATTAATAAGCTGTAAATAATTTATACTATACTTATTTAACTAAACAGCATACACAATAATTAAGAATGTTACAGACCTTGGAAACGAAACTTGTGTGAAGAGCATTTTACTATTACTCCTAAACTTCAAAACGCTGTAACTATTTACAGAGTGAAAATAAATGAGTACTAGCTGACCCGTGCGAATATTTCGCAAGTTCGGAGTAGGCCTACATTTACCTGATTTAACACGTTGATTTAATTCAGTTAATTAAGTTTATTTATTTACATTGGTTTATAAATAACAGTTTCCCTATACAATCTTACAGTGTAAACAATCTAACTAACAGCTGTCATGCTAGTTAAACAGATGGTTAGTAGATGGCGCCTTTCATTAGGAACATACAGAGTATAATATAAAAGTTTTTTAAATCAATTTTTGTTATTAAAACATGATTTTTAAGCTGTTTGTCTATTTTTCCCGTGTAGTGGTTAAGGAAAGCTTTAAAATGATACCTCATTCATGTAATTTGATGATGTATTAAGGAAGTTATGGCGTACCGACAAAAAAATAGTCTTGAGAAATAATATATGCGATAACTGTATACATTTTTTAAGGGATTCTTTCGCTCTACAACTTTCATTATGACGAGTTTTCTGTAAATCGAAGGGGAGTTATAAGAGGAAGATTGACGAAATAACTGAACCACCCTCACTTTTTATGACAAATTTTCATATTTAACGGCTCATATCTCGAACTCGAAAACGGTAAGCACTTTAGGTACTAATATTGATATACTATGTAGAAGGAAATTTTATTACCTTTAATTTTGAAAACTAAAACATTTTCTGTGCAACGCACCGTTTTCGAGGTAAATGCCAAAAACCAAAATGTGGGACCTTTGGGACCCCTTCCCACCCCCACGCGGTGCCTGAAATCGATGGGGCTTTATTAGGCGTCATTCAGGGGACCATCCACTACACATTCCTGAAAAATGTTAATACCATGGGGTTTAATGCATGATTCGCGGCAATTTTTAGCTAATTTGATTTATATAAAAGTATGTGTTGGTTTTGTCAGTTTTTAACTAGTCTCTACATATTCACTTCTTACAGGCAAACTGAACTGTCTCAAAATGTTTAACTAAATAAATTATTAATTGCACATTTATAGTTTGTTCTACGGTATAAAGTAAAAATAGGAGACTGTAACTGAAACTTATCAAGTTGCTTAAAAGGTAACCAGTCCCCGGATTAATGGCCAGTTGCACTCACTTGACTGTTTGTTTAGTTCTATTCAAGCCATATGTAATTACTAATACATAAGTTGAATCTCTTTTTGATTTTTACGCTAGTTAAAAATGCTACATACAGCTTTCTCTTAGTTAGTAAATCTTGACAACAAACTTTGCTTATGTAAGTAATAGCAGAAACTAAAGTTTTAAGAAATATCAAATGTAATTCCTATAGTAGAATTACAAATTTATAACAGTATTCTAAGGAACGAACACATTTGTGATAAATCAAACCTACTTAAAACTTTTCCTAAAGTTGTACAATGAATGAAGCAAGTGCTATTTCTAAACATTTATCAAAAATACCTAAACCTAAAAAGTTCCTTTAACAGTTTAACTTTTGAAAAGTTTTTTCTTTCGTAATATTTCAAATGCTTCAGCAGTACAAAAGAAATGAAAATCAGTTACTTTAAAGCAATATTAGGATTTCTGCTGTCAAACTTTTAGAACTAGAAATAATATAATAATAAAATCTAATAATAATCACTCAATACAATATGTCACAATAATTAATCATGCCTATTTAATTGTATGATTTTGTATTGATTAAATTTGTGAAAATAAACACTTGTAAATATATGTTTTTCAATTCATTAAAATTATTTAGCAAAAAATTAACAAAAAAGTACACCTTTTAAGTAATTTTTGTTATAAAATATCCGCTTTAAGTGCTAAAAAAGTTATATCAAAACATTAAATGAAATGTACTTATTATTAAAATTTATTTTACATTATGATCATACGTAGTTAAAGTTATCTTTAAGAAATATTAATTTTAAAATTTCATTGTACACGTATATTTGACTTTTATATAAGAAAGTTTTAATGAAATAAACTAAAAGTGTTCCCAAGCAGAGTGGATGGCAAACAAGAGACACTCGAAAGAACTGAAAATGTCCTCAATTCGACTACTAGACTAAAATAATTCAATATTTAGGAAATCATTCCAACCAATAAAAAAGCAAAACTACAATTTATTAAGGCCATATAATAAATCCCTCTTCAACCTGGAATTAGGTAGACGATAGTTAAAAAGCCCATATATGTGTAAATATATACATAAATGACAAAGTTACACTTTTTTTGCTCGTTTTGTACTTTCAGTTTTTTCTCACTGTTTCCTTTTTGCATATTTACCATCAAGTACTCGGAAAATACTGACAGAAAACAACTGATGAAAACGAAGTGCGCAAAAAGTGCGGAGCTTGGGAAACCCGGCTTAAATGACGGAAACCTTTTAGATAAGCTCGTCGAGCGATAAGAAAGTTCATAGTCTACGCTTTTTTATTAGATTTGAATCTTCCTTTCAATCAGTATTATACTTATGGCGTCTTTTTCTAAACTGAATCCGTTTCTTTGTGATGTTTGTAGTAATACGATAAATAGTTTCTGTGTGTTATCGTTAATTCTTTTTCAATAGATATGGGAGAACTAAAAACATATAATAATAATTATATAAAATTATAATTATTATTATATAAAATTATGATAATTATTATATACAATTATAATAATTATTATTTAAAATTATAATAATTATTATATAAAATTATTATAATTATTATATAAAATTATTATAAAATTATTATATAAAATAACGTTGGACGTTGGATGCTAAACTTAGGTGGAGCCGCATGTAAAGAAAAAACAAGTGGAGTTAAAACTAAAATACAGAAAGATGAATTGGTATTGGTTATCCCAATCAGTGTACAAAAAGCTATTGTTATAACAAGTCCTTAAACCAGTATGGACCCCCGAAATAAGCCTTATGGCTCTTTTTTTGCAAGACGAATACTCTTTTCATATTCTGAACTAATGAGTTCCCAAACAAAAATTCTATAGTTTAAATAATGATATAGGGGAGACTGGCCTAAAATGACATAACACTTTTTAAATATCAATTAAAATCTGTTCTAGTTATGGAAATTTTGTAATTTTCAGTAATAGTATACATTGGAGGCTAAAAATGATAATTTAAAGGATTTGAAAGATATATTAAACAAATCTGAATAGTTTTTTTTCAAATCTTCAATTTTGTGTTAGTGTATCATTTTATCCTTAACTAAGTGTAAAATGACATACTCCATACTCCTATGTCATTTTACCATGAATAATAATAATTGCCATTCAGTTTGTAACAGAAAATTGTCTTTATTTTGTTGATTTAATATATATTTTATATAAATTAAAATAGAAAAGTGTCAGCTGGAATAATCAATTAACAGGTCTTCATCGTACAGGTCTTCGTTCTTAAATTGTAGACGTTTCTGAACTTTTCTTGCAGTTTTTCTTAACTCCAGTTTTTTTCTCCTCAGCTTTTTCTTTTAATTCTTTTAAAATATGGGCTACTTGTTAAAACGGCTTCATGACTTTTTTCAATTTTCTCTTTGTATTATTTATCATTGCTATAGGAAGGGGTGACAGGTCTGCTACTGAGGTTAACATTAGTTAGGCTAATTAATTCCAATAATCATGTAGAGGTAACTATTAGGTTATACAAAATTAACATACAGTACGGTACATAATATAATCATATTTTATAACAATACACTATATAACAGGCTGTCTCAGAACACAGAGGAATGAATGAAATCATCGGGGTAAAATGACATACTATGTAATTTTACCCCGAGGGATAGTATGTCATTTTACCCTGTTTGCGGTGTTCTGGTTGAATGATTTTTCACGCTTTCTAAACTATAACCTTAATTATTTAAACAAGTGCATACTGTTCTACAAATCATAATTAACAAACGGTAATGAATGGATCAATAAAATGTATTATTAATGTAGGTACAATACGCATTAAAATAGATACAATGAAATATTTTCAAACTCGTCTTTTCAATAATGCTATGTCTCAAGCGTAAATACAATGCCTCGTTGCCGCCATTAACAGAGTATCTTTCTTGCTTGCCTAGTTTTACCATACAAACATCAAAAGTGGCGCTGAACACGGCAGTAACTCGAAACACCTACTATGTCATTTTATACTGATATGTCATTTTAGGCTAGTTTCCCCTACTAGCCCATAATGCTGTTAAAAGTATCGATGTACCACAGTATAGCATAGCTTCAAATTCATCTGTACAAAATATACCTAATCTAGTTTTGGCACTAATATTGCTAGCTAGTGTGGTCATTCCAGTTCAACTTGTCATAAATTAATTGGAAGACCCAATCATTTTATTGATTGCACTTCTTCAAATATACTATCATCTAGCATGACACTTGGTGTCTAATTTGAGCTAAACTTTCTACTTAAGTGTATGTAGTTTTACGTGGAATGATTGTTTTCAGCACAATACTGTCCAGGGGCATTGACTTAAAATTTCAAAGGGTTTTTTGCTGAAACCCCTACTAATAACGTGTGTATTACAAAACCCCCTAAAAACTATTTCTATTTTTATTTTGAACTGGTAATTTTGTACAGATTTAAAAATATTGTTAAACATTAAAACATGAACTACAACATTTTCATTTACTGATAGTTTTACAAAGGTAACATACTTTGAACATTCGTCTTTTGAACAAAATAGCATAGAACAAAACGAAATGGACCTAAAGCCTTCTTTCTTTATTTACACTTTGACTAGCAGATGAGGGAACATAACTGCTCCAAATTCCCAATAGTGCTGCGCTAAAACGAGAATTCCCATTTATGAGTCATTGTAAAAATTGCTTCAGTCTAAGACATATTTTTCTCACAGGTTGTGTACATAAATAGTAATATCTTTATGTCTTAGAGGTACAATACAAAAAAAAATGTGCTATTGTATTGTTGGAAATTTAAGGGACTGACTGTTTTTCCGTTTTTCTTTAAAAAACCGATTCTAGCCTTTTTTTGATAGATCGATTGATTTATTTTGATCAAATTTGTTTTAGTATCTGTCCACCTCTACATATAGTAAAATTTTTAAACTTACATAATTTGTAAAAAATAGAAACTAAAAGTGAATGGAATAAATAGATTTAGAAATCTAGTTTTGTTTAGTACAGTCATATGAATTACGTAATTAGCACAATTTTAAATGTTGTAAATTATTTTGATTGTGAACTATGTATACAACGATACTAAAGTTTTATTTTACTGGTCTTGTGCTTAAGAAAGTATAAACTATCTTCTTTAATGTAAGAAACATCTAAATAATATTTTTCTTGTTAAAACCTATTGAAACGTTCATTGTACGGAAGTAAATGTTATTAATTAAAGATATTCTATTTAATGTAAAGAAATAAACGAGGAAGCTTCTTCTTTTAAATAAACTTTTCTCATTTAAATTAATTTCCGTTCATTAATTTGCAATTACTTCTCAACAAAAAAATGAATACTCTTTGTTAAAGCTACATTTAATCTTGATAAAGTAACACAATATTTATCTTCCCGTGAACTTTACTAACCAACGATTTAAAACAATAACTACATTTTAATGTCTTGCATTTCTTTCTAATTAGTTTTGAGGCTTTAATAAGTAATACAAAAATTTAATTTAAAATTAGGATTTTTATAATTATTGGAAACATTAACTAAATAATACTCATCACAACTGGAATAACATTAGTTTGTGTAAGTCTGTGTCTTTCAATATCTTGTATTTTCGAGTCTAAGATATAATACGGTATGTTACCTAAAAATATCTTTAACACTTTCTATCTCTGTCTGATCTTAGCTGTGTAGTTTTTTCTAAGATAGTTTTGATGTAAAGATTTATTGTACGAGCGAGTAATTTATTATTATTTTACAATTGGAGCTTCTTAAAATACTATGTCAAGTTGATTGATCTCCGTATATTTGTTTGACAGATTTAGAGTTTAATCATATAAATATGTCAATATTATACTAGATCATTGTATCGTTGTATTAATAATTGTATCATATTTAAATTAAAATTTAATTGGTTAGGTATAAACTTTACCTTTTATGTTAGTTTGAAGTGGGACTTAGACACTTCGGTAAATCACAGTCATGCAATAATTTGTATTATGTAAAAGAAGATGTGAAAAATTGAATAATGTTTCTATTTAAAATGTATGAAGATATACACAGGATATATACACAGGATTATATTACGTTTTAACCATACCAATGTAAGTTTACATAAGACGTGATTGTGATTAAACATAACATATTTTATTACAATAAGTTTTAATTTTGGTTATAAAAATACGAATGAATTAGTACAGCATATTTTAGTAAGCAATGTTAGAAGACACTGTTCATTTTACAAACTTTTAGTTTAGCTACTATTTTACGACTGTGTGTACCTCCAAGTCAATATAGCCTATTTGTTATACAATTGAAAAAATACGTAAATATTGAACTAAACGTTAACAGTATACACATGTTGTCATGGAAACAGATTCTCAACTGTTTGTAACATGTTTCTAAGAAATCGATGTTGATTCTATAACTTCTGAACATTTGAAGTTTATTTAAATAAACTAAAAGTGTTTCCTAGCAGAGTGGATGGTAAACACAATCTTAGTAAGAGCAACACTTTTGTTTTTCCTTTCAAGTCAATAGAAGTAAAATGTTCTCAATAAGACTAATAAGATCGAAAGTTTTCAATATTTAGGAAACAATTGTATAGAGTAAAATTCAAACAATACAAATGCAAATCTAAAAATTAAGCAACATACAATACGTCCCTCTCCATTCTGTACCTATACACTAGATTATACTGTTTGAGGCCTCGTGTACACTAAATTAACATGATATGACTTCTATAAAAATCTTAGAAACAAGGAAACTAATTTACCATATGAAACAAAAATATTTATTCTAAATTTTAAATTTCAACCTACAACAATGGTGTGCACAATAAATGTTTTCTGTGTGTATTTATATTGATTTTTATTAGGTTTTGTTTATTTTAAATTCTTAAAAACACTGATTTAAACTCATAATTTAAATTTATTACAATATTAAATTTCATTTTCAATTTAATTGATTCTGAAAATTATTTAGCCAATCAGTAGGTACACTTGGTACTGTTTAAGAGATAGAATAATTAAACAAAATATAATACAACATTATACTCGTAATATTGTTTGATAAAATGAATGCATATAAATAGTTTCAAATATATGGATGATTTATTGTAGGCCCATAATTATGGTGAACACAATTTTAAACCTTACTTTTAACATAACATATGACTCAATAACAAGATCAAAATAAACTTAATAATTAATATCAGATAAACATCTAACAGACCCAAACAGAAACAAAATGAAAAGATGAAATTCTTTTTCGAGACTCCAGCTCGTGTGTTTTTTTTTAATAACTGCCAAAATCGGGTTTCCCATACAAAAAAGCATATAAAACAATACCCCACACTGTATTTTCAAAACTTTTACCTAAACGTGACCCTGACGTCCTACGACTTTTTAACTGTCATAAACGGGTTTCCCGTACCCAAATACATACAAAACGATACAACGCACTGTATTTTCAAAATGTTGTCCCAATATTTTCAACGTGTAGCAAAAACGGGAGCCGACGTGAAATGACGCACGCTAGAAAGCTCAAAAGCTTTTTCACTCTCCGCAATAAAATTACGGAGAAGTTTTCCAGAAGTTTTCTACGACGTCTGTGAGTGCATATATTGTGTTAAAGATAGACAGACACAACAAAAATTATCGCATGATTTCAATACTTTGGCATTTAATGCGAGCCGAAGTAATATGTAGGTAAATTTGACAGTCAAATTCAATCGGGTCATGTCATACGACACGTCTTAAAGTAAAATATCTAAGAATTTCTCAAGTGTGTATATGTGTATTATATTGTTAATCTTAATTTTGATTTTGGACTATAACCTAATAATGGGGTTAGTCCCAAAACAAGTATAGTGCGATACAAACAATACAATTGTAATTAATTACAAGATTGTAAAACTCCAAGTATTAAAACAAATTACCACATTGATAATGAATGCCGTAACTTATTTGATTTACGAGTCGACTGCATGATATGTAAAAGGTAATACACGAATTAATTAATTAGGTGATTTTAATACAAACGTTTGTAACTTAAGTAAGATTAATCATAAAAACACTTTAAAAGCTTGACCTCATAAAAATTTAACTTTATTTCTTATGCAATTTTCATTTAAATACTTATAAAAGCTAAACATAGTATTTTTTTAAATCAGCTTTTAAAGAACTTTAAAGCTTTTTTGAAAAATTTATGTAAGAAAAAATACCTACATAATATATTCTAGCCTGCCAGCCTTGTAATTTATATTAAGTATTTTTTGCTGTGAAAACGAGATTGTAAATAAAATATCGTTATTAATTAAAGTGAATCTAGGCAATTTGAAAAAGTAAAAAACTGAAAATATGTAAATTATTAACTTCATTCCTTACAATCAAGTTGAAATTAATTAAACTTAAAGTGATCGTAGATGATGTTCACCTTATACTAATATCATTTGTATACCGGCTGTATTTATTACACTTCATTTAGCTTTATTTGTAAAAGTTGAACTCGTTGAAAAATAAATCAGAGTTTGATATAAGAAAGTTATGTTTTAATTAAAATAAGATCTTTCGAAACTATTAGAGCTTGCTAGACACTGGAAAAGGCGCATTAACCACGCATCATCCACTAAGTCTATATGATTAAAGAACTTTGTAACCAACTGTCAAGACAAGTATGATATCCAAGTTACGTAAAAAACTCTTTAGTTCACTACTTCTCTATCTGGCCTCAGCTGAGTAGATAATTAAAAAAAAAATCTTTGAAGTAAGGTTTTACACACTGCAGTGAAATATAAAAATAATAATATTATATAAGAGTTACTGGTTTTATTTATTATACATTTTTTCGAAGTGAAACCTCTCAAGGCGCAGAAGGGCAACATGTCCTGGATGTTACAATTTTGTAAATATGGGTGAACATGTGGTTATAAAAGTGGCAATGAAGTAGAAAATAGCCTATTGAAATAACGCACACGACCGTGACTGAATAAAACGGCCGTGCATATACAAAGGAAAAAATAGGAGGTGCAGACGTAAGTAAATTAATTATATCATAATTAAAAACACTCCAGTAAGGTAGAGAATACGTAAAATAATAACTATGGAAAACAAAATAAAAAAGACATAACGCTAGAAATAAAACGTGTATATATATTCATCTTAATTAACATGCAATCATTTCAATTAAGTACTGAAACATTTAAAAGGACGAATATAATATGCGACATAAATAACTACATTATTACAACGTTGCCAAATTTAATGAAGACTAATACGATAAAACGACGATAACGAGCAAGTGAAGACGAATAATGTTATCACATTACGACTAGGTGACATTAAGTTATTTTAGGCTAGGTATTTATATTCTTTAATTTAATCAACTTTCATAAATCGTTCGCTCATGTTTTTGAAAAGTTTTAATTACAAAATTTGATTGAATATACGTTTTAAAAACGAGCTGATATATTTCCTAGTTAGTTTAACAAAAAATTGTTTAAGAGTTCTGTCCAAAAGTCCGATTTTAAAACTATAGTTTTGATTTCAAGCACATACATTTTGTACATAAATACATTTAGATATTTAACGTTGTTGTATATTCTGTTCATCTAAATACTAACACTTGTCTTATTTCTGGTGTGTAAATTTGTTTCATAATATATTTTGATTAATTATTCAGTTTAAATAATAGTATTATTTACAAACTGAGAATAACAATTCAAAGAAAACTAGTACAAACGTTTTGTCAATAAGGCTTTGTATTTAATGCATTTAAATTAAATCATTCTTGACATTATTTGTTGAATCAACTCTTTTCATCTTTTTTGAAACATTATATTATATTTTATAATCTTTGTAAACATAAACTAAAATTTTAGTAAAACTGCAACATATTGGTTTTTATGAATCATTATAACGACTGTACCTTAAAGCTGTAATATATTAGTTTTCAATTATTTTGAAGATAGTAAAGTAATATGTGTACAATTATTGAAATTTATATAACTTTTCTACTATATAATTCTATTCCAAAATAATGTTTTTTTTTACTTTTTTTTTATACCTAAAAACCTTTTGAAACTTACGAAATAACTTCTTTCCGAGATTATAATTACATATAACTAATTGTTACACCAAGAACCCAATTTGAAGTATTTGGTTCATATTAATATGAATTATTCGATTTGTGAAATATATTGTTACTTATTTTCCAATGTTAAATTAGTTTGACATCTAATGTTGTTATTTAACATTCGAATTTATTAAAAGTACATACAAATGGATTATAGTTAGAGTAAATTACACATTATCACAAAGTATGATTATTAATGTTGTGAATTTGTATTTGTTTTCATGTCTTTGCTCCCTCTCAATCATTTGTTAATATTTGTGTTTTTGTTGGCAATCTTTGCTTAATGTTTATATGGTTGGTAATCTTTGGTAAGTTTTTATACGTAATACATTTTTAGTTGTCGTCTTAGTATATAGTATTTTCTGAGTGTGTGTCTGTGTGTGAGTGTTTGCGTAT
>JAGFPH010000805.1:187511-219936 GCA_018207615.1 Philaenus spumarius
TATCACTATCTTCAGATCACTTACAAACATAAATAAGAAAATGAATTAATGTTTATTTAACAAAGTAGGTTATAGCTTAGTGTTATATAAAAAATAAAAGTACTAATAGAAAATTGAAACGTTAGAAATAAAATAAAACGTTCTATTTGTCGGATAGAATAAATATTAAAATACCCTTGTACAAAACTGACAAAACCTTATTTGAAATTCTAGATGGAAGAACGCTATTCGGTTGTGCGAGTAAATATACTGAAGCTATTGTATTGCACGTAGTCTACTGTATTTACAACAAAACACATTTACACGATGCCAGACGTGACAAACATTTCAATACAGAAAGTGATTAGTTGCAGTTTAAACTATTATTTAGTATATTACATTAAATTGTGTGGAAACAATTAATCGTACTATTTTAAAATAACTTTAGACATTTAATTCTTTAGTGATATATACAACTTTTGTTTTGAAAATTTGTTTTCCAATTAGGGCAACCTGCAATCGTGAAATATTCAGACATGTTATTTAATTTGCAGTGGTGAAACATCAAACCATTTTTATTTTAAAATTTCTCAGCTTTTTTACAAAATCTTTTCATTTTACTTTACCAGTATTTGTTATTTCCCCCTTTTTAACTTTCTGGAAGTTACATATTTAGATTAAAAATCGAACTTCTACGATCAACCTGTTCACAAAAAGTTTTACTATTTATAACCACTAAACACAAATTTAATTTCTATGGTATTTTCTCAATAATAAGATCCGAAGATATTTCAATATAATTTACTGGTTTACTTTATCGTATAAGCGAATAATATATACGTAAAGAAACTATTAACGTTATTGAGTTCAAACGAAATTGTAATCCATTTAAAATGTTTTAAACATTACAAAAATTAATAATTTTGTCGCAAAACGTTATTTAGCTTGTTATACTATTGTATATATTTATTAATTGTCTAAACTTATCGATGCAATACTACTTAACAAGTTTTAGTAATTTTTAATGGTTTACATATTATAATCTTCTTTAACATTCTGACGTACGTAAACGTATACTGTAAATTTATTAATAACACAGTTTTTTCAGCTTTTTTGTAATACGTGTTAACAAAATCCGAAAGATAAAGTTACTCTAAAAGGTGTGATAAAAATGTGTGAATAATTCGGTTATCTCAGAAATTAGTGCTGAGTAGTTAAATTATTTATCCAAAATCTAAAGGAATGAAATTTTAAACTAATCAAAAAGTAGTAGTGGAGACTAAATGTATTACATGTAATTTGAATGTATACTAAACAAAGTTTTGTTACGAATGAAATAATTGATTTAGAGTAGTAAACTCAATGCCAACTTATATAATAAAGTTATTTATAGATTGGTAAAATTTTGCACTAAGTAATTTTGGTAATAAAGGACTTGACGAAGTTTAAGGATTACTGAAGTTTTATACATGACTATTGAAAAGTAATAAATCTTTACTTAGCAAACTTGATTACAGCTTTGTGTTGTATAAAAGCAAACGATAGTAAATTAACATGGAATAATAAATTATGGAATATGAATATTACATCATACTTGTATAAAAACTGGCAAACCCATATTTTTATATTCTAGATGAATTAATTCACACAGTCATTGACATGACAAATTTCTAGTCGGTTTTGCGAGTAAATATATTGAAGTCAATCACAGTTACAGTACACTCTCCTAAACGTGACGCACATTTCAGTACAGAAACTGGTTAGGAGTTTTTTATGTTACAATAAATTGTATGCAAATAATTAATTATGGAGTTGTTATTTTCACTCTCCAAATTTAACGTTTTGTTTGTTAACTCTCCTTTATAAAATGTTTGTTTTGATAAAGTTTGTTTGCAATTGCTACAACCTGTTATTATGAACTATTCTGACACGTAATTTCTTTTACCTTATTACAAAATCTGTTAAGCTAAATATGTTCTAAACAGTTACTCCAAACTTTTAAAATCACTCCATTTAATATTTTATATTACCGAGAATGGTGGGTTCCCCATTTCAACTTTGTGAAAGTTATGTATTTAGATTAAAAACCGTACTTTTACGATCAAAGTTCTGTAAAATTTTCATATTTACAACCATAATTAAACAGTTCAATTTCAATGGTATATTAGTAATTATAGTTTTAGTTTATTATCTTATGTAAGTTATTAATACCGACTACAAAGACCGGAACTCTGAAGGTGATAACACTATTCTAATTATATCAAGTGATCCAGATAGTAGGAATCAAATCAAAATGGAAACTCATTACTTAACATTTACAAAAATGTATTTTTTACTTTAAATGAAAATTAAGAAAGAAATTATTATTATTTCTTATAAAATAGTGTTATATAAAAGGAGCACCAAGATCCAGGATACGTATTTGTTATTTTGAAATATAACTTTTTAAGTGTAATTTCCACCTTTGACACGTTTGGTTATTTAATGTATTTAAGTTTAAAGATTCCAACCAACTACATAACTGTTAGTATACAACACTGAATACCTGTTTTCCCAAAGAAGTCCAAACATTAATTTGACTTACTTTTATTATTGCATACATAATATTGGGTCTTAAATAGCATTTTCGACAAATTAATATATAAATAAAGCTTTTATTACGGCGAACAATAGTTGTAGCAGAATATAAGCTTAATTCTGTTTTTACGCAGTTTAATATATTGGGAACATAGTTCTGCTTCTGTCATAATTTATTATAGCTGTGTAAACGCCCCTATATTGATTTCTTAAGCACCCTAGAACAGTTACTGAGCAGGATATTAACCTCCATTGAGATATTTTCGCATTTGTAGTTTCCCTACATAATGTTGAATTGCCTTGTATCTAGACTTTTATAAAAGTAGTTTTTTTTAAATAATTTGTTCTATTAGTATAATGTAATATAATTGTTGTTGTTGTTTAATGGTTTATTTAGGATTCTAAATATATGTACTAAATAAAATAGTTACACTAAGAACTCCACCCAAAGACTTTTCACAACTTTGAGACAATGTCGAGGTCGACAGTTTTCAAAGGGAGGGTGTTGTTGGGAATAGTTATACAAATTCAAATAACTATTCGGAATTTATTATAACTAGTAGTTCTGTGAACAGTGGACCTCGCTCTTGAAATAACAAATGTGGTTTTGAGCTTAGGTTAAAAATAGTGTGCCAGTAAGGATGTAAGCACAAGGTTTAGCTAGCGAAACATTAAGTTGCAATTCCCGCGACTCCGGGATTTCTAGTTCTCTTTTCTTTTCTTGAGCTTTAACTGCTAAAGATTTTCTTTTTGAAGTATTGTGTTTTATTTAGGTTAATAATGCGTAAGCTAGCTTAAAATATCCAGTTATAGATTGACAACATAGAATTAAATATTTACATACTTAAATAACTAAAACTTAAAAATGTATTTACAGTTCCATAACTTCCATGTCATATTCCAATATTATAAATAATGAAAACAAACGATATTAAAACGTCGTGATAGTGATCTCAACTTTATTCTCAACCCATGTACCAAGACTTCCAACGGTCATTTTTTGTATGTCCTTTATCGCCGAGAAGTTTCATTTGTTTCATCTCATTTTGTAAAACAAGTAAAACTAAGTCAAATACTTTTATGAAATTTACAATGATAATTTTCAAGTATTCAGTTTAATTCTTTGATTTATTCTCTACACTTTCTTATCCTCTACACTTTCTTATTATTATGTGCCATTTTTTTGCAAAGAATATATTCCTAAATTACTATTCAAAACAGGCCTAGTTTTGTTAGCAGTCTTGTAGTAGGAACATAGAATCTGGTGTTTTCAAAATGAGAAATTTGAGAAATTTGAAATTGATAAATATTTTTATATAATTCTGTTTAGAACTAAATTACGAAACTTTTTTACATTTGTGAAATAAAATACAATAATATTTACTACTTTTTATGTAGGCCTAAAGTTGAACTTTTTCCTTTCGTTACTAAACATGCTAATAACTAATAAATGTTTCTTGATCAAATAACTTTGTTAATTTTACTTCAATAATTGTTTTACTGGCATATTTGAATTCTTTGAACCTTTATCTACAAAAAAGCTATGCAACACTTTTGAATTGGTTTAGAATAAACGTATAAAAACATGGTTGAAATACAAAAACTTGGACGATTTTAACAAATTTGAAGTTTACGGCCATTTTGTGAGCTTACCGTTAGAGATACGGAAAAATCAAGTATACAATTTTGTTGAAAATCAAATTTGCTATTGGCAAAATGTCATTAGTTTTTAAATTCGACTTACGGTTAAGCCACAAACTGGCTTCGGAAAAAGCTTACACTGAGAGAAACGGTGCGGCGGCCATTTTTATTTACTTTAAGGGGTTAAAAATGAAAAATGGAAAAAACCTTATATATATACATGGCTTGGCCTAGGAATAAAGAACATTCATGCAAAAAATCATCAAAATCGGACAAGGAGTTTGGCCGTAATCGTGAGACTGACACACAGACATACAGACACACAGACGAAATGCCGAACGGTCGAGTTTAAACGGAGACCTCGCTTACGCTCGGTCAATTAATTATTATAAGTCCCAAAACAATGCACAGTTGGTAGCAGTCTATTGTGAAATATATCAAAACGTTTTGCAATTGCGAACGGTCCACGGAATTCGGCACGGCGGGTTTTTGGGAGACTCACACATTCAGACACAGAAGCTGTTAATTTGGGTTGGGAGACCGATGTTGTACTTCTTTTTAAGAAAGATAAAACATAAACCCTTTATATTCAGTTTGCTCCGTCTTGGGGTTTCGTAATTGGACTTTGAATTAATGTGTTAATATACGTAGGTACAATAAATTGTGATTGGAAGTTTAAATATTAAATAATTAGAATACCACTGAACCACGATCGAATACTTTATCTTAATTTACTAAACCCTTGATAAGTAATCCCTAAGAAATAGTGTTGGTGTTTTCACCTTATACATTAAAAACAATTTTGTATTGCGATTAGACGATTAATGTGATAAGTCTGTTATACATGCTTTAAACACTTTCATTAAACTTTATGAAACTAGTGCTAACAATTTCGCAAACGGACCCAGACACTTAGTTTTAACAACTGCAATAATACTAACCATTGTAGAAGTTACATCATTTATAAGTTTTATTTATGAATAACAGTTAGAACTGTACCATCAAGTTTACCATTCTATAAAACATTCGTACTTAGAATTTTTAAAGGTAATAATTTAATGATAATATTATTAACTACTACTAAATGTAGATTGGTGTTAAACAACATTTAATGTATTTTATTAAGAATTTCTCTACATTTTATCAGTTGCTGATAAAATAACTTGATATTTCTGAAACCGTTGTTATTGAAGGTTTTGAAAACGTTCAAACGAAAACATAAAAACTGCAGTAAAAGTGTTTCAATTTCCACCATTTCCATATTTTATTTGATTGTATAAAGACATCTTATTTTGCTTTCGGTTTAATTTTTCTGTGTTGTCCATCTGAATATATTTTCTAGATTTTAAAGGCGATACCTTTAGGTTGTATTTATTTGTACTGGTTAAAATGTATTTCATAAAATATTATATTAAAAATACATAAAAAAGAGGCTGTTATTAATTAACTACACATAAAAGTCACTGTATTCCATAAAAGACAAAAGACCTTGCATTATTCTAACAATTAGATTATTGTGTAAACACTTAATTGGTTAATAACACTAATTCTCAGAATATTTACTAAGCAAGTAATAATCACATTCAGGGAGGTACATATAAAGAACAACAAAGACACTTAAATCTACATTATTGAGATCTATTTGCAAGAAGATATAATTTATAGAATAATCTTAAACACAGAATCTTACAACAAATGCGAAGATTTACTTAAACAACAATGTCTCCATCATTGTTATCGTACTACTAACAGTTATCTAACTATAACAAACTCCTCAGTGCACAGTATAAAAAGACTTTATTTTTATTGTTTTCTTTTCTTTTAAGTCTTATATTCATTTCAAATGTGCCATGAAACCTTCATACAATAATTTCCTATATTAAAACCTAACATAATAACACATTTTAGGAAATTTTCAGTTTAAAAATTTCTATAAAAAAATGTTGAAGTCTGTGTCTTAACAATTAACAATACAACTATTAGTTCCTGTCTGGGAAAAAAACTTAAATATAAAATAGGTAAGTAAGTTAAGTAATTAAATATAAAATGCGTTCTCAATAAAACACTAGTTGCATTTTTTTCGAAACATGCTTATTTAAAAAATATATTTAAGCTCGTTGAAACTATTTTTTAAACTAATACATTTGGTTTAGAAACTATCTTCTAGAATCACACATGGACAAGAATGTCACTTTATGTGTATGATTAAGTTATTTTAAGTGTGAATTTGTAAAAAAAAAATGATAGCATTCTACTGAATTAACGTTCAATTAAAGATGTAAACCTTTGATGTATTTAATGCAGTGTTTAACAAAAGCAAATTACACAGTATTATTTTTAAAATTTTCTAAATAACGTATACAAATTAAAAACACAGACAACTAAGGAAACAAAATGAAACTTACTTAGGCAATCATAATTTAATTACAGTTAAATTTGAAGAATAGTTGTACTAAAAGCGCAAGAGTTTAATAACCTTAAGATAATAATATTGTTGCATAAAACAAAGAAAATTACATTTGGTAAAATCACAATCAATGGTAAAATCAACACTCATTTCATCATTTATGTAACCTTAAAGTTCCTTCTGTAATAAGAACAAAAATACAAGCCTATAATTTTATTTAGAGCTCTTCCAATGGGTTATTAAATGTAGGAACATCGAGTGTTCCAAGTTCTTTTCCGTTTGTATTTTATATAGATAGAGGTGGTAGCATGCGGGTAAGCAAAATATTGTAATAAACACTTTTAACAATAAACGTTGAGTGATAAATTCGTATATTTTGTTCTATGCATTAATATTACTTCTACCTAAAAAATAGTGTGCTTAAGACCACACGTTGGAAGTGATAACTTCTATGACCAATTTATATTTTTTTGTCCGTACTAATATTAGAGGAGGAGGAATAAGGATAAAATAATTTAAAACATTAATGACTTTGCTGACTTTGGTATTTAATATACATATAACACAAATATCATATATATATATATATACATACATACTATATCTCGAGCGGTGACGGTCGCGAGTTTGATGCTTTTTCCTCTCCCAATAAGAAGTGCTATGTAGTATATTCGCGTTGCGTACATATATATATATATATAATACATACTATATCTCGAGTGGTAACGGTCGCGAATTCAATGCTTTTTCCCCAAGCAAAAAGTGCCCAACGCCGCTAAAGAAGTTTTCACTTCAAAAAACTATATTTGTTCACAAACTTTAGTCAAAAATATGTTGATATGAATTATTATAAAAACTGAGGAATTTATTTTAGAATTCATTTCTCAATATTATTCTGTTTGTTATTACAGTAGGTATTGATTTAATTAGATTTCTGTTGTTTGCAGTCCCTCCAGTATTAGAGTGAGAAGTGCCATTTTTCAAACGTCCGTACCTGTCAATACTGATTTGTTTAAATGCCAACAATATATTAATCTTGCCGTAGCTAAGATTAGGGCTCCGCCCATACTCGTTTAATTTACGAATCCCCGCGTTGACTCATGATGAAGACAATGCAAACAGATTATTATATACTCTGATATTTTTACGGAAATTGTGTAAAACTTGGATATAAGTAGGGAGGGGCTAGTTGCATAAAGTAAGACAGAGCTCGAAATAGACACTCACCATTTCCAATAATTTGAAATACAGCAAGCGGTATAACACCATTAATATTTAAATACTTAATGGTCAACATTCTAAATAAATTTTGATAAAATTCCAACTAAAGGAAACAATACAATATGTAACAGCAGTTGTTAGTTAATAACAAAACATAAGGAATAATAATAAGGAAAAATAAGTTAACATGTGTTAGTTTATATGATTCTTTATTTTAAAGCCTTATTAAGAGTTGCGTCCCTAATTTAATTGAACCAGTAGGAGCTCCTTATAACTAATTCATAGGTGTTTCTGTTAAACCCTCTGGTAGCTAATTCTATATATGAGCCCAAACCAAAAAAAATAATTTGTATTGGTTTTAAATTGCAAATTTATTTTATTTTATTTATTAAATTATTATCAGCATTTGATTTATTTTAATAAATGTTTCTATAAATGATTTAACCTCGAGGTCTGTCTTAACATAAATTGAAAACTTACTAACATCTTTGCGATTTCAATTTTCACTCACTTTTAAACTGATACTATATTTTGCTTTATAATTTTATTATATGTAAACACTTTATTTATCTGATTTCATTTATTTTCGTATTTTTACTAGACTATTTTTATGAATTGCCTCCTGAACTGCCCTTTGTGATGGATGAGCCTTTGATATTAACTTGATGAATAATATGTAACATGATATTTGATTTTTTGATGAGTTGTTTGACTCTATGTTTGATCTTTACTTGATTCATTTTATTTAACTCCATGTTTGATGTTACATTTTAGTATTTTAAGATAAAATGAACTTAGTTGTGTTGAAGAGCTGTATATGTAATCCTCCACCGGATTATTTTGGAAGACACGTTTTAGTAAATGTCTAGGCTTCATCTGGCCTTTCCTTTTGTCACCGTCCTTTCAAATTCTGTTCTGATTGGCTAAACGTTTTTGCTAGATTTCTGAATGGATCTGTATTTTTATAAAATGTAGGCTAAGCATCTGATTAGTATTTTTTCTTTCTTATGCAATTTTGCTAGGTTTGCAATTCCTTGTGAAAATTAACTTAGATCTCTCCACGTATATATTTTACATCTTTTTTGTCACGTAGGCCAACTATTCTTACAAAATGTCTGGACATTGTAACATAATGGTCTACGTGCATATGTTTGTCTAATATGTTTAGTATCATGGTTAAACTATAGCTCCAGAGAAGATATTTACTGATGCAAATGACTTGAGTCTAATGTCATAACGTTTTTTGTTATTCATATTATTATTTTAGTTTTTTGGTATATTAGTAGGTTCCAATATATCCCTGACATGTATCATATAGTTACACCTAATTTAGTTATTTATTTGTTTAAGTGTAAAAAGTTTTGTTATAATAAAATGGGAATTGAAGTCTTTAAAATAGTGACATAGTTTGTAGATTGTAATATGTAAATTTGCATTTCAACAGCATTAAACCTGGATAATAACTATCACAAAAGTGCATTTTATAACTCCAACGAGTTTTAATGAAGAATTACTATCTTCAACATTCTGCAATAACAAATTATAACTAGACAATCCTGTTTCATTAACTAACTCGTGAACGTTATGTTGACTTCTTAGCACTATCACTCCTGCTTGCAATATATTAACGATGGATCTAAGTTATAAAAAAATCTACAATAATAAGTTCTAATGATCTTAATTAGTGGATAAAATTATGAAATGTCCACTACAACTGGAATTAGAAACACATTATTTAACTCTTCAATTTTTAATGGAAACCTTTAGCGTCAGACGTACTGGATACCGGAATAAACTTTGATACATATCAAAGTATGGATTTCCATGGGCTCGCCGAACAAATTTCTATGAGTCACGATAAAGTAGGTTTATTGTTTGAGTGTTGAGTTATTTACTTTAGTATTATAGTTTCAGCTTATGACGTATGCACAGGGCAAGGTTATACGAAACTTATTTTCCGAACGTTGCTACAATTCCGTTACCAACCTTTTATATAATTAAGTCTTAAGCTATTTTTTTGTTCACAAGAACGACAAATTCAAATACAAATTTAAAATTCCCTTTTTTAGGTATACTTAATTTTCACATATTTAATCACAATTACAATTATGTTTTAGAAAGTATTCATTTAATGAAAGTATTTAGACGATGATCATACTAAACAAGTTGCACGTTCTACAATTTAGACATTAAATAATTTCATTGTGCAAATCAAAACGGACTAAATTGCCATTTCCCCGGATAAACTGCTTGCAACGACATATTACTACGAGCAACCAAAGTACAACACAGTTACATTAGCTCTTATAAACTATCAACTTCCTGTTAACAAACAATACAAGAAATCATAAAACCTTACAATTTAGTGCAAAGGCACACTATTGGTGATCATCTTTGGTCTGATGTTATATAGTAGTTACACGAAAGTTCTGACGGTTGTTATCGTCTAGTAGTAGAGTAATGTGTCGTGTCGTTGGACCGAAATTAATCTACAGTAATTCTGCTGTACTCCTTTAATGCAGCATCTAAATGTATAAGTAGACCTAGAATGTTTGTTTATCTTTGTTTTATGGATTGTTGTAAATATTTTAGCAACTTTTATATTGCTGTAATAGTGAATAATAGCTTAGTAATTGATTATAAATAGTTAATTTGCAGTTTCATCAAAGAAACACAGGAATTAAAGAATCTAAACTTTTTGAATTTAAAAAAAAACAGTGATAATCAGAATGAGACTGTGAACCAAGTGATGTTGAGGTTATGCCTGAACCTATTTAACTAATTGTCCAGAAGTTATAATACAGTCCTTTGTTAGAAACTATTTCATTCAAATATACACTTATATAAATGTATAAAATATTCGTTATGGTCGTTGTATCTTAGGCGCAGAAAATTTACTTCATTGAATACTAATTAGGTCATAATCTAGTGAAATCATTAATAATATTTTTTTACTCAGAATCATAATTATTATTCGCTGTATATTATTAATCTGAACGCACGATGCCTTAATAACTTAAACAAAATCTGTTTAATTTAAGAATTTATTTTAATACATACTTAAAAATCAAGATTAATAAACATTTTACAATATATTTGTTTAAGTTTTGTATTACGACTTTAAGTTAGGCTACTAGTAATACTAATATGTATTGAAGTATTTTATAACTTATGTTGTAGAATTTTTCAATACATTTGAATATATTATTTATTCATTAAAAGTATACTGTACAATGTCAAATTAAACAAGGTTTATTAACAATAACACACTTTGTATAAATAAAAACTAGCCTTTTTGATACTTAGAAATGCGAAGCCAAACTAATATACCAACAGCACAAAACTACGTAATAAACCGCGACACACCAACATTATTTACTTTTAACATACATGATGAACGCCATCTGCAATCAGTATTTAATTAAAATCTACTTTGATCAATCTTGTTTTACATTTAATTAACAGTATATAAGCTCCCTGATGCCTACTCATTCGTTGGCATTTGGTTAAGTGACCTGAATTTGTCAATTCCTATTACAATAATTCCAGACGTGAAGTAATGTTATTTATGGAATACAACTAATAAAATAATAATACTAATAAGTTGCTATACTTCACATAAAAGTGAATGAAATGTAATAAATAACCATAGATAACAAAACATGAATTACTTTTAACCCAAAATAGACAAAACCTGATAGGAGGTATCAGGAGGAAGTGGTCACACACATGTAAGTGTATATAACCACTCAGCTGATAGTGTAAATAGGTTTACTCACGGTACTACATTTCAATTACTAGTTATCATTGAACTTTACATGAACTTACTTACTGAACGTACTCTTCCCCAACTTAGGGCAAACTTAGAAACCCTGAATTAGCTTGTAGTTCTTTCTACAGTCACTGGGATAGGAAATTTGACTAACACTCTGAACCGTTTTTTCGAGATTTTAGGGGGAGAAGTTTGTCGAAGCAAAGCAACAAAAGATTTATCACATTTATTTCGAAGATCCATTAACTGCAATATAAACCTACAACTATTCAGTTTCAATACTTTCCATTTTGTAGCTAACATTAGCAACTGCTTTATTACTTTATTAGTTGTTATTCCTTCACTTAAAGTTTCTATATGTAAAGATATTTAATATAGTACGCATGAATTATAATAAATTGTATGTAACTACATCGGTTGATACTTATATTTTCAAAACATATATTACCCTTCTGTGTAAAGTTTTATATTTCTCTGACTTCTATAAACAAGAAGAAAGTTTTCTCAACATATATATAAATAATTTTTCATTAATAATGTCTGACCTGATTTCATAGATTATCAATGCAAATTGTGTCATTACTGAACAAATATTATTATAATAGTAATCGGACAAACAATAGCTACTTTAAAGTGTATATATTAAGAACAAATCAAATAAACTTTAAAAGAAATTTAGGGTAAATTATTCAATGAATACAAAACTATAAATTAGATGAACATAAAACGCACTGTTACTAATTAATATACTATGTCAGATAACAGTAACATATACAAAAATATAACTAGAAAAAATAATAAAATGATATATTGAATACAAATTTAAAGAAGTGAATTTGCGAACCAAGAAAAATTTTAAACAAATACTTTTATTAAATTCAATGTATATTTTAAAAATTATAACCTAATGTAAATAATTGTTTCACTAATAATTCAATTTTACAAAAGCAAAAAAGATTACACCCAAAGCGAAAGTAAAACTTCAATACTTAAAACAGTATATAGGGATATCTTCGACGAAACGTTCTCATTCACAGGTTAATCGAACTATGTTAAAATCAGTATTCACTGATATAATCTCAAATAAACGTGAAGTCCACTTTGCTATAAAAACATTGCGTGAAGCCGAAGGATATTACGTACTTGGTCAACTATAAATGAATTTACTGCAAATTATATTGCGCTGCCTCCCTTTTTAAGTGTTATATTATTGTGTCTTAGAATTAACGATATTACTGAGTCTATAACTTCTTTACACAGCATTGCGTTTACTGAAATTGAATAGAGACCGCCAAATCTGTTGTAAGTATTATTGATGTTTAATGTTTACAAATCCTAGTAGTACTACTACCGGGATGAAAAGCATTTGTCATATGTGATAATGGTTTACCAACCCACAGTGTAATAAAATTTAAGTACGTACTAAGTTTATTTGTAAAATTTATAGGCGTAGATGAAGTGCAATTTTTTCGAGTTTAGTTTTGCATTTTATACCGCTATGAACTATAAATGTTAAACAAAGCTTATTTTAGTAAACAATAACGTAATGGTGTATCACTGGTGAGCATATTAAGTGTAATTTTTACGTATTCTAAAACAATACTCTAAAAACGCAAAAGCATGAAGTCGAAGACAATTAATAGCAGAAATCACGAGAGAAATAAAACATTCAAAACTCAAGTTAATGTTACCATTGTTGTTGGACTTGAACTGAACTAAAGGAAATACCCACCTGAAACACAAGAATATATGAACTGCTGTTGACAATATTACAGTTCAAATTTAGGTGCCTGTAGTTATGTACAAGAGGGACAAGTTATTAAATAAATACGATTTATTGGAGAAACATTTATATTGTCAATCATTTATTTATTAAAATTGCATGTAAAATAGATATATAATGAATTTACTTGTGCAATTGAAAAATAAATTTGAACAAGTAATTAAACTATTATTCAGCCCTTAATATTATAGAAAACACTTTGTATATAATATAGAAAATTAATATAATAAATAACTAAATTTACTAAATTAAGTATGATAAAATTTGATTGATAATAAAAAAAAAATTAATATTAAAATTATTAACATAAATCAAAAATTATATTTTAATGTCTCTAAAATATTGTTTTATATTATCGTTTTTTAAAATACTGTATATAATAATTAATTAATAAGCACACTTAAAATTTGTATTCGAATTTATCATAAAACACTTGTAGTTTATCTAGAAACATGTAAATAAATAGTACAAAAATATAGTTATAAGATGTGACGGTCTATTAACGTCAAATACAGGTTTATAACTCTATTATGTTGGTAGCCCTTTTCTCGAGACCTGTGCTCAGAGATAATAGTACCAAAAGGAGAGAGGCAACTCAATGTTATAAATTGAAACTATCTTCAGCGCTTCTGGTGGGACTGATGCAACCTAACAAAGAAAGTTTTACTAAACGTAGTACGTTGTATCTATTTTAACCGGTATTGTAGTATACACGGGTACTAGCCCGTGGTAGTATATAATTTTAATTTATAGGCCTACTATTAAATCATTACTTTTGGATATTAAAGCATTATTCTTTGACTACTAACTGTGAAATTAATTTTTTTAAACAAAAGTTCATTAAATGACTCTAGAATAAAGTAAATAAAGTGTCATTTATTAATAATACATTTGTCTATAATTTAAAACACAGTAGGCCTAGTAATCTAAGAAAAATACTTAATTTCAAAAGTAATCACATAATATTAGGCTGTAAAAATGAAAATATATGTAATATTTATTTAAATTTATAACACTTATAAATTAACATATTATTATTTGAAAATAGCTTTGGTACAAGTATTATTGAAATATATTTGATCACTTTTGTAGATAAAGAAATCTTATTTGTTAAAATGTACTGTCAAATTAATTAAGTGGATGCACAATTAATAATTAATAATGGTTTTAGAAATTTTTAATCATAATTTGTCTTTATAAAAATAAAAGAGAATGCATTATTTTTGTTGCCAGTAAAGAAAGCACTAGAAGGATAGTAAACAAATAATAACATTTTTTAGATAAGACAAATTTATTAAAACATTATATCACCTAGATATATAATCAATAACATTCACATAAAATTATCTTGATTGGTTTACAATTACCAATCATCTTCAGTTTACTCTTAAGTATGAACCCTCAAGTTCACATATACATTATCATTCAAAATTATTGCATGTATAACTAAATGCTTATGTTAAAATATAGACAAATTTTATGAATCTAGACATTTAAGCTTGAATAATTGTTTATAATAAAAGTAATTACATACTTCAAACATTTTTCAACAAACTTTTAAAAACAGTTGACATAATGGTTACGATCTATAGATTAAATCCCATTTCTTTTTGAGTATATTTTAAATGAATTGATATTTTGTTAAATGAGTAGCATGGGATCAAAGACGGACAACTGTGTTCCTGGTCAAAATTGAGGTATCACCTGTTTCTAATAGTTTTTTTTGCTCTTTTCATTGGAGATATTTATTTGTTTCAGAAATGTGTTATTTTTAACGATTTAATATAAAATTAGTTTCAAAAACGGACAAGTACAGCAGAGGTTTGTTTCAAAAGTGGCCATCTCCGTTATATACCAATGGAATTGCTCAAAATAGGTCATGTGACCTGTGAAAGTGTCATGGCGGTTTTTCGCTACACAGGTTTTATTTGAATTGTTTTGAAACTTAATATTTTTTTTTAAACTTAATTTGATCTTATTTTATGCATTGCAATGAAGCAACAAATAATAACTCTATCTTCAGAAAATGCAAGGAAAAGTTTGCACCATCCCAAAAAATGGAAACGAAATGTTGAAAAGTTGAAAAAAAATAAACATAATTAGGAGTTAGTTTGTATTATGGTACGTTACTAAAATTATTCAGTTGTAGGTTTAATTTATATGTCACTAATTATTCTTTGAATATCAATTAATCAGAAAAAATATATACAATATACTATACAATATTTACAATATATTTACAAGAGTTGCCATTAAAGGAATCAAAAAGTTCATCACACATTTTTATAAATGTTGAAGTTGCCAGAGCCGATGACGGTAGAGAACCTGTAACAAACATACCAGTCAATTAGAATTTTTTTCAAACAAGGTATTACGTAATGTAAAATGTTGTTAGAAGCTTAATTTAAGAGAGCAACAAAAGGATACAAAAGTAGAATGATGAGACAATTTGGCTTTGAATAAATAGGAGGAACTAAGTCGCCTTCCTGACTTGTAAATAAACCTTTAGTTTGCATTGATCAAAATTTAATAGTTAGAAAGTGCAATGTTATCTTCTAGGCTATTTAAAAAATTTTGTGACTCTTACATTTCACTGTTCTTTACAAAAAAACCAGAATTTTATGTTTCAATACATACATACAAATTAACCCTTTTTATGATTTCTCATGGCTTAAAATGTTTCAATACCTTGAACGTAGTGTTTTTATCTTAATCTTGGCATTGTTTATTGCCTGTATATGTCATACTTAATGATAGTTTGAATTGTATATGGCCATATTTATTTGCATTTTATATATAGATAGGCTTGCTTTTATAAATAGTTTGATTACTTTCTTAACTAGAAAATTCTAACTAAATTACAAGTGAAAAAATGTATTTTATTTTTATTTTGTGTTATTATTACTCAAAAATTATTGCATAATAAAACTAATAATAATAGAAAATTTTGTCGCAAAAAATAAAATTAATCAATTCATTATAATATATACTTTCTCTTACACATGTTTAACATACAAAAACCTAAATAATTATAACTAACTTACCAAGTCGAACTGCATACATAATAGTAGCTGCTACAGAGTAACTTAAAGCCTGAGCTGCTTTGGCGACTTTCATTTTTTGGGTTCCTATAGGCTCCAAATGAGAATCTTTCAGCTTATGTAGCATACGGAACTCTGCTGAAGATTTATCCAAATCGTATGCAGTTCGAATGTCATCCCATCTGGCAACTCCATCAAAGTCCAGACTACCTGTAATTAGTGAAAAATACAGACAATGTAAAAATTATTGATATATATGTGCTACATTAATATTTTTTATATTAGTTCTGGAAGTGGACTTAACTCCAGTAGGGCTTCTACCAAAATGATTTTTGTACATATATGTAATAAATTTTAAGATGAAATAAAATTGCAACTATTGTTAACCATGTAAGATATGTGAGTTTCAGGGATTTTAATTAATTAAACATACTAGGGGTATAACGTAAAGGGAGTTGCTATGTAAATTTTGGATGAATTAGCCTAATTTAAAACTTTGTATTTTATAAATAAATAATAAACATAGAAATTCAAAGGGGAAAAGCAGACGTTTTGAATAATATAAAATAAAAGTTTACTTAATATATAATTTCAATTTTAAAACAAGAAACTTACATAAAATTAGCAATGTCTAAAATAAAAAACATCGTACAGTGTTAAAATACATTGAAAAAGCTTGGGACACTCGGTTTCTAGCCTACAGTTGATAAACATTTGAAAGGACAGTTGCAATAAGCAAGAACAGAATTTTGGTTTGATATGTTGGTAGTATGCATAACTACGAGTAGGGGGACATATTTGCGGTCCCCTGGAAAATCATCACGTGATATGACGTCATTGTCACGCTATGAACTTGCCGGATGTAAGACCAGGCGTCACTTGTTGCTGAGAACTGATACAAGAAGGACCTGTTGTAGGTTGGTGGTGAAATGAATTCACAAATGTGGTTTTTTGCGGTATTTGAAGTGTAAATACCGTCAAAGTATGTTTTACGTTTACTAGAGACAGTGCTGTGCACGTAAAACGTAAAACGGCGTAAATCGTACGTTGCGAAGTAAAGAAAACTAACTTTGTAAATCTCGTTGGTGGCGTCGGTTTAATATGGACTAATGGCGGACGCTTGTGAGTGAGTACGAATTGAAACATATTTCTCATCTAAACGTTTTTACAAGTGTAAAGTGAATTTAATACGACGAGGCTAGAGTGCTACGAACAAACATGAAAAAGGGAAAATTTTAGTTAGGGGTATAATTTCAATTTAAAGTAATTTAAAAACATCGTAAGTTTCTTTATCAAAGTGCACTATAAAACAAAAAATGTACTTAAGTAATAAATTTAATTATAACTAAGTCTGCATTTAAAAAAATTTAATAATTTATATTGTTGTATGTTTAAATTTAAAAGGTTAATAATTGGAATGTATGCGTGAGTGCTTGAAAGTGTTTGATATGTACTATGATTTGCCAATACTTCTTTCCAATATTGTTGTATGTTTAAATTCTAAAATGTGGCATTAAAAGTTTAATGCCAACTATTATGTTTTCTTAATTTGAGTCCTTTCCTTCCTAGAAGTACTTCATGGTAAATTGAACCTTGGTTATGAAATTTAGAGTCAGTGTAGTTTAAGAGATATAAAATGGCGTCGATTTGTTTGCCGCAGTCTGTGGGTCTGGGAGACGGGATCTGTGAATAGAACACAGATCTCGTCATCTTAGAGTCACGGGTCCAGTAGTTGACAACCGAGCGCACAGATGATAAACCAATTTGCATAACAGAGATTTGGTAGTCAGCTGTGACAACCACAGATCTGACTACAACATAACCTATTTTCAATTTTGGGGTTATGTTTGATTGTTTTTTGTTGTGGTTAAGGGAATAGTATCTTATAGTTTTTGAATTGATAATTATATTAATAAAGTAAAGTATACAAATTGAAAGTATGATATTGCAAGTAATTGTTACGCAGCAAAAGGTTTTTTTTTATTAAATTCTCTTAGAAAAAACTTGTAAAAATGTTGTTTATTTTTTTTTTATTTCTATTAATAAAATTTGTTTGTAAACGGCTGGCAAGCATACAGCAGGTTACAAAATGACGCCCGAACAGGGACTCGATTGTAACAGTGAGCCGACAGCACGTTACAACCATGGGACTTTTTACTCAGAAATAACAAATTATTGTATAACCATGCTTTAATATAGTGAGTTGTACAATTTGTTTTTGTTAGGCTATATTGAATTCATGAATTAGGCCAAGCCTAAAGTCAAATGTAACACAATTATACATATAATTAAATAGTAAAATATTGTAGTCTAAGGTTCTGTTGCTGGCTAATTTAAAATGCTTCCTAAATTACCGAATAAACTGTACATAAAACTATATTTCCAGCACTTTTAAAATGAAATAAACACAGAATTATAATTATTAAAATATTCAGAACAACATATTATAAATTAAAAAAAAAACAGCCTATTTGAAATTCAAAAACAATCCATGCGTATATAGAAAACTTGATTGGATGAAATAAAGGCCAAGAGAAGGTGGTGACATAATTGCACCTGGGATGCTTTAACAAATTTGTTTATAATTACATAATTTTAGACACATACAATACTTCAAATACTGCAATAAAATATAAGACACCACAACTTTGTCCTTACCTGAAGTAACTCTACATTTCACATTGTGCTTCAGCAACATATTTCTTGTACATTTGGGCAGATGAGGAAGATCGTAAGATAGGATTGCCAAGTTAGATGCTGTACAGTAGTCAAGGGTGGCAATAAGGATAGAATGGCTCCGCAGTGTAACGTCTGCCTTGTCCCATCCAAAAAATCGTCATTTTTGAAATGCTGGTCACAAATATAGCCAAATGGACGTTTCGCTTCCAGATTAATGGAGTTGTTCTAAGTAAACGAAATCCATTGTTGACATCTAAAATAAAATAAAATAAAATAGTATATAGAGATATTCCGTTCAAATTTTGTTTAGTTCATACACTTTTCAAACATGTTGTATATTTTTTATTTAGCGGTACGGTAGGCTATTTAATTAGCCTACCTACAATATAAATTGGGCTAACGCTTTTTCGTTATTTTATTGTTAGGATATAAATTAAGTAAAACTTGTTTTTAAATCATATTTTAAGACTTAGAACTTTTAATAACTTAAGACTTTTAGAAATAGATTTGAAAATTACAATTACGTAATAGAGCATTTTCTTGTGTATAGGCCTACATTGTCACCTCTGCCGCAATATGGTGTACATTCGTATAGTAAATTTGAGCCTTTTATTTTATACATATCACAACAAAAAAACACAACGTTTAGAACAATCAGTAGGTAGCTGAAACTGCTGGTTTATATTCTATAAGCCTAAATAAACAAAATTGAGAAGGCTATATATCTTCTTAAATTAAGATATTCTATCTCAATTAAGAGCTGAGAAAATCCCATTTAAAGGTATTGACGTTTACCGAAATTAGCGTTTTTTTCCCATACTTTGTAATTTTATGTCTCAAAATATACTTGACAAAAAAATTTAAATTTTGGAAATAACATTACTTTATAGACTAGAATAAGTGTTACTACAAAATTTCATGAAGTTTTGAAGAGGTCAGGTTCAAAACAAATAGCCTACTTCATGTGTTCATTTCATATGGATTGACCCTACAATCTTTCAGTAGGTATCATTACAACCTTTACAGTGTATATTCCACATACAAATGTATATTTTTCTATTGTCATATGAAAAGGCAATGTTATTTATTTAGTTTATCTTGTGTACTCTACAACTTGTTTATGTGCATCAAGTATAAGGCATCATCTATAACAATAATGGGCGTAAGTTTACTATTCGACTCTAGCCTAATACTTTTTGGCGTAACTTTACTATTCGACTCTAATGTATTGTAAGCCAATAATGTAACACTCAGACAACCTAACCATAAAAATTGGCCTTATCTAAAACATGTAAGTACCAACCTGGTGTTAAAATAATTATAGGTACATAGGCTATTTAGAGATTATCCACTGTTATGGCTATTAAAACAAGAATAAGTTTATATTAATACCTGAAGGTTGTTATTACAATTAATAATTGAAACTTAGATTTAAATAATCAATTTACAATATTGTAATAATGTGGCATTATAGTCTAAAATGTAAAAATACTGTACTTTTTAACGCAGCCTAGATTAAAATGCTAGGGTCTATACAAATTAATTCCTGTGCTATTAGTACACAAATCATACTTACAGTAACCGATTTCCTTTACTTTTCAATGAGAAATTGAAAAAAGTGCTTCTTTTGTTGTTAGTTTAAGCATTTAAGCACCCTTTAACGTAGCACAATTTAATTCTACCCATTTCTTACAATATCATTCCAGTTTGCTAACCGTTAATTCTCAAATAATAAACAAAACGATTTATTCTTAATGACGTCATACGCAATTTGTGCGATGGTAGCGCTTTTGGTGGGACTGATGCACAACTGAAATTACATCTGTAACATGGAACACGTTTCCCTATGTTAGTTATCCCACCCTGCATGTGCTCACGCAGACATGTGAATTTTGCTGTTTCTTTAAATACAGCAATTTTAGTTTCTGATTAATTTTTTCTTCATCACAAAAAAATGTTTTCACACTTACACAGTGTCAGAAGGGGCTGTTGTCTTTTCTAATAATGTTAACACAGTGTCATTGGATTCAAAGTTCAGTTTTCGTTCAATAATGAGCTACTGTCAAGTTTAAAGTTCTTGTATATTTTATCTTGTGTCAACGCCTTTATGAGTTTTTTACATCGATTTAATATTATGAGTATATGTTCTTTATAAACTATGGTGAAATTTGAAATCGGCATTTGATGGTTTTGTTTGGTCAAAGTTTTTTGTTCCATAAATGTTTTTTTAACGTTTTATTATGTTTCCCTAAATAGATTTTTGGACAGTCATTACTTGTTAATTGGTACAATCTTGTGCCTTCAAGTGTACTTGTTAGGTTTTTGTTTGTTCACGTAACCCTGATTGTTATTCGTTATTCTAAAAGGGACCTTGTAACCTTGTTTTTGGTACGTTGCGAAGTTTGTTTAAGAGTATTGCAATAAAATTATATACTAAAAATGTTTCTTTTTTTATTTTTTAAATCTTTAATTTTGCACTTCCTGTTTTGATTCCTGAGTATTGGCAATTAAAACGTTATAACTTTTTTTGGGTGACAGTGTATTATATTGTATTACATTTAATTACATTCAGTCCGCTTCGGCCATAGGGACAGTTCTGAATCTATGAGTTACACTGTTGTAGGCTGCCATTTTGTGGGGTGTCTGCTGTTTCTACGAGGCGTGGATTGTGTGATATATGTGAGATAACCTTGTTATTATGAGATCCAGATAGTTAATGCTGTTATTACTTTCAAATTCAGAATTAAATTTCAATAAATTTAGTTCCATATTACATGTGGAAAAATTCTGGAATCTTCGTAACTTCTCTGATTTAAAGTAATGATGTCATTAACCTATTTATAACAATATGTAATATTTTAAAGTATTTGTTTTTTTCGCGTTATTATGTCAGGCAATGTTTCAATCGCAGCTCAACTTTATTTTGAGCTTCTTTTAACAACTTTATACAATGGTCACAACATAAATCTAAGCTTTCGTTAAAATTTAATGAGTAGTTTTATAGTTGAGATAAAATAAACCAAAACTAAAGTACACACAGACGTTGTCTATGGATTAAGCAATGAATGTTTTCTTTGTGAAAACAACACGTTTTAGAGACAAATACTTGTAAAGTATAATCTTTTATAAATAAAAGAAAGTACATTTAAGAAAAAGTTTAATTATTGATTTAATTACATTAATTCCGAACAAATAAACCAGTATGATTCTAGATACTCTTTATGAAGAGTTCTCCTTTTCCTATTGAAAAATAAGTGCATATTTCTCTAGAAACTTTTCTTTGTCAATATACTCACATAATATAGAGTACCCTTGTGGTTGGAGAGCAAAATATTTAACAGACAAGACAATCTATCTGACTTACTACCGATCTATTTTGTACCTCTTAATAATGCAAGAAAGTAGCTTAAAACTCTCTACTTGAGAAACTTATTAAAAAAGTTTATTAAGGGTAAATTACTCTAGAAAGTAACTTTTATAACTTGTAAGATACAACATAAGACAGAAGGGGAATGACACTTTTTTCCATTAAGTCTATGTGTTTCGTGAACTTTGTAGCCAACTGTCAAGTCTGAGATTTAAGTTAAATAAAACCCTCTCTATCTCTGTCTGACCTTAACTGGATAGAATTTTCAAAGACAGCTTTGATGTAAGGATTTTCTACTCTAGGTTCGGAACTAAACCAATTTTATCTAAAGGTTTATTTTTTTACGAAAGTTAATACACGGTTTACTAATGTCAGTATTTCAAAACCCTTACAAAACATTTACAAACGTAACAAAACATATATGATGATGTGACAAATTATAATGGAACACGTTTCTCTCTCGATATATACAGAGTGTTTCGCGAGAGGTTGGCAAAATTTCAGGAGATGATAAGGGACCTAAATAAAGCAAAATAACTTCAGAAATTATAAGGATTATGAGTTAAATTTAGTATACACATTATTTATGCTAATTTACATCAGTATACCAAGATCCAAAAGTATTGAAATATTCAAAATGGCAACCGTTTAAATATTTTAAGTCAAATTTCTCAGAAATCGTAAATTTAAAAAAAATTCTTTAATAAACACAAAATATTTATATGTTTTAATGTTAAACAAAACATCTTCTTTACGTTTTCTGTAGCTTGAAAAATAATCAAGTTATCGTCAAATACCCAAAACGAAAAAATTGCTAATTGTCAAGAACACATAAAACATTATGAAATCAATAACTCAGCTGTTACAACACAACAATGGAATGCCAAACATTTTAACTCGTAATCTTAATAATTTCTAAAGTGATCATTAATAAAAAATATTTGTTTAAACACACACACACGAAATGGCCGACAGACTGAAAACAAAGCTTTTCCGGACCTATGTTCATATGAACATTTTTGCTTTTTATTAGCTTCTCTATTTTCTCCTGAAGTTGTGCTAAACTCTCGCGGAACAGCCTGTATAACTGTTTTTTGTTTTTGTTTTTACCAAGTGAACAAATATAAGTACTCATCCCTATTTTAATATGTACTAGTGTAGTCTAAAGGCTAGTTAGTATACCCGGCGAAACTTTAATGTCGAAACTGGACCAATGTCTCTGTCCAAGACACTCTATTGCGACACTTGTGTCAGTGTCGAAGAGTCCGTCGTGTGTACAGGTCATATCAGAGTATCTCTTGGAGTGTATCAAGTTTCGAGCAAGCAGAAACTTTTCGCTAAAGCAAGGGTGAAAACATGACTCGTTTGTTGTCAAAATAAGAAACCAAATCATTAATTTTACATGTTTAGGGACTACCAGAACTCTGGAATGTTACGATTATAAAAACAATTTAAAAAGAACACCTTCTTTGGAAAATTTGACCGTGCAATTTAATAATACAAACGAGTCAGAAGTACACAGAAAACTACACAATATAAGAAACCAGTAAAATGTAGGCCTATATCTATACTAATGATATAAAGAGGTAAAATTTGTTTGTTTATTTGTTTTTTTGTTTGTTTGTATGTAGGGGGTAATCTCTGGAACTACTGAACCGATTGAAAAAATAGTTTTACTAATAAAAATCTACACGATCTTTGAGTAACAATAGTCCAGGAGCATACAACAAAGGCTATAATTCATTTTGATAAAAATATTTTTATTTCGATATTTGTAAATTTAGTCGGAACAAATTCTTAGTTTATGCGTAGACTGATGAATCAACAAAACATATTTCTTAAATGTATATTTCAATTCATTACCATAGCAACCGATTGAATAAAATAACAGAAAACAACTTAATTAAAAGACGAACACAATTTTTTTTGTAATTTCTACAAGTTTTTATTGGTGACAAGATTCACCAATAAAAACTTGTAGAAATTACAAAAAAATTGTGTTTGTCTTTTAATTATTATGGAATTCTTCCAAGTACCTTCGGTCATCACTATCAATCAGATAAAACAACTGTGTAGCCTATTCTAATATTTCCATTAACAGCTGATTTCAAAGTTTGAAGCAATTATTTGTATTTCTAACTTTTAGGTTAGGTTTTTATTAACGTGTAGACCTGATCCTTGCTGGTTCTATTAACTTTTATTATAAATGCTGTCATAATAATAAAAAAATATACTAAATAATTTGATTTTAACATTTATTATTATTTACCTTCTTAGCTTTGGGGTTATTATTAATCTTACACCTTTATTATAAAGACAACATAACATGATCATGTGTATAGAATGTTCCAACGGGGTTGGCGTGCAGGCACGCAGGGGTTTCTCCTAGTAATGAATATAAGTAACATTAAAACGTACATTAAAAATTAAAGAAAATGTATTATAAGCGTCCAGTTGTCTTCTTTTTACCCATCTTTAAACCAAACTTTTCTATTTTTGCGTAGTAGTTTTTTAATTTAAATGCACGATACTACGACTGCTGCAGCACGAAGTTTGTTTTGTAAAGGACTGAATAAAGTGTAAAGAGTACTGATAAAATTGTCGCGATACAAAGTGTGGACACGTCAGACACTCGAAGTGCGACACCGAGTTTGAGTCACTGATCTAGACATAAAAATTGCTTGTCGTGTGGACACCTCTGACATTAGTGTCGACACTGAGTGTCGCCGTGTATACTAACTAGCCTTAAGACATATCAATATTTGCTAAACTTGCATTGATTTTTAGCTGTGACTAGTTATACTGACAATTTAAGAGTTAGTATGTAATAGTACTTATTTTCTGGTAAATTGCGCGTCACAATTAAATTAAATATTTTGTAAAAATGATTATTAATTACAACTTACATTTTTAATGCTAATTATACCTTAAATGTTATTGGTTTTGTATTTTTGAATAGTATAAATATAAAGTTTAAAGTATTTTATTTCGTAGAACATAGTATAGGTTATATTATAAAGCTTTTGACAGTTAAACAGCTGCATTTGATTTAAATTGCAATATTAGTAGGTACAAATTTGACTACTATTTCATTTGTAGTCAAATAATTTCTTAATATAATAATTTCTTCGCTCAAAATTCTTGGATTCAAACTAAATAAATACATGCCCATAAATATGTTTTAAATTATCAAAATAATATATTTCTTAATAGTCAGATAGATTTAAACATCAAATATAATTAATAATTCTTATCTACGTTTACAATTAACAAGAAATATTGGTAACGAAAAAAACATGTCCCATCTCTTGGTTTTCAGACTATAAAAAAAATAGAATTACAAACTAGGTACAGTTATATAATATACTAGGGGAGACCCTACGTTCTTCGCACGCCAACCCTGAATGGAACCTTCTAAAAACATACGTTATGTTTTATTTATAATGAAGTTGTAGTATTAATAATAACCTCAAAACTAAGATGGTAAATAATGTTAAATGTTCAAACCAAATTATTTCTTATATTTTATAACAGCAGTTAATAATAGTTAAAAGAACCAGCAAAGCTCAGGTCTACACTTTAAAATCATAACCTAAAAGCTAGAAATACAAAAATAATTGCTTCAAATTTTAAAATCAGCTGTTAATGGAAATATTGAAGCAAACATCTATATTATTATCTGTAATTTTATTCAATTGGTTGCTATGGTAATAAATGTAAATACATGTGTTGGTTTATCATTCCACGCCTAACCTAAGATTTTTTCCGACTAAATTTACAAATATTAAAATAAAAAAGGTTTTTACCGAAATGAATTATAGCCTATGTTACTCAGGGATAGTGTAGCTTTTTATTAGTAATACCGTACTATTTTTTCAATCGGTTCAGTAGCGCCAGAGATTACCCCCTACATACATACAAACAAACAAACAAACAAACAAACTTTACCTCTTTATAATATTAGTATAGATAATTCAATGTTTTTTTAATTTATTACCTGACTGAGTAACTTTAGTCCGAAACAATTAGACAAAATGGCTCGTATCTCCAGTATTTAAATTGTACAGTTAATTTTTTAACACACGTACTTTTCGATGTTAGATACATCTTGTCAACATACTAAAAATATCCGCAGGGCGTTTCAAGATAATAAACGTTAAAAGTCACCCAAATTTTTTTTTTCTTTGGATCGTACTGCGTAGGCTAATATGTTGGGATTATCAGGCATATTTCTTGTTTATATGTTATGACATAACTATACATTTTTTTCTTAATTTGCACACATACAGCCTAGGTATAAAGTTTATCATTGTCTTTTGACCTTCATAGTTTGAATTTCTATTTCTTGAAATTTATTTGTAGTAAAAATTTAAAAGCTGATGTTTTTGGAACTGTTAGTAGTATCGAAAACATTTTCAGTAGGTACATTGGTCTTCATAGGGAAACAGAAGTGTTGACCTTGTTAACTTATGTTTGCCATCCACTCGATCGGAGGGTGTTAGTTGAAACATAATATTATACTGCTGTAGCTAGTATATAGGTTTAAAAATCAATTTTAATATTTAATACTTATAATAATTACTCCAAGTTAAACTAGATTGTAATACATCGAATGAAATATGTATGCACATTGTTGCAATGTGTTATAAAATAATATTTATTTAAAGCGTTGATTATTAAATATTTTAAACCTTTCTCGTACTTTCAATAAAATTACGAGATCAAGTAACAGAGAAATAAGCTTGTTTTCTAAACTGAACTGTAAACATTTAAAGTTACTTTATTTTATGTGATTAATATTCTCTAGTTTGAATTCAAGTTTGAAAATGTTTGTAATATCTAATTCTTTATTTTTAATAATTAAGAAATTGTTTTATGGAAACAGTATTTAGTTGACATAACGTTTGTGTGTACCTTGTTATTGTTTTAACTCGTGCATTTACATTTGACTTTAATGTAAAGCTATGTTTATGATATTACTTACAGGTGTTTGTATTGTAAAACCAAGGTAAAATTAACCAAAACCTTTTTTTAAATTTAATTTAAGTGTCCAAACCTACGAAACTGATGTAATCGAGGAATTGACATTGCACCGTTGTTCTGACTTATAGTCAACCTTAAAGATTTCAATTACTGTGAGCTTGCAATAAAAACAGTGCAAACTGCTTGTTTTATGTTCTACTTTATGATCAATTGCAGATGAAGTCAAAACCACTCCTAAGACTATAGAATGTGCACTGAAATATTATACTTAAAACTCGTTTCAGCCTGAAATATTGTTTGCAGTTAATTAAAGTAGGCTTGAAGTAATGCTTAATATTTCTATATATTAATTTACACTTTATTCTTCATGACTAAATGTGAACATTAACATGTCTGAAGTGTTAATTGTAGAAGTACTTGAAATTATGGTCTTGATTATAGGATAAGCCTAAAATTAGCACTTCGTAAGAAAATGTTCCTTTTTCGGACACAATTCCGTTTTAAATCGATTGTTCTGTAATCCCATGCATTTTAAAAGTAAATAAGTCCAATGTGATTTGAAGCTAAACGACACCTAAATCTAGGCCTATACATTAAATAGTATCCGTATTACTAATCTAACTTTAAAATAAAGGTATTGACTAGAGGAAGAACTATTAATTAATATTTTAAACTTAATACACTGAATTATTATTTACCACGTATCTGAGATTATAATTAGTCCTATAAATTTGTTAAAAATAAAATATTTGTACGGATGTTGCTAGAGGGTTGGCATGTAAAACACGCATGAGGTTCCTTTAATGAGATACTTTAAGCACGAAAGTGTGATCACAACGTTCGTGTTGCGAATTGTTTATACCATTTAATGTCGGTAAGACTTGTAACTTGTTTAGGGCGCAATTTATATAGAAGAAATATTTTAATCGAACATTTTTTTAAATGTAGCTTAAAGATGGCGAGGAAATATACGCTGAGTAATAATTCAATAGGATTTGAAGAATTTATTAACATCAGTAATCTAAGTAAAGTGATTGTATTTAAAATAGTATTTATGTTGTATTACTAGCTACGGCTTATATAATATACAGGGCGATTAAGAACAATGCGACAATCTCTTGAAAGTTCATTATATAGCTAAAAATACAAACATAGGCACGAAAAAGTTTCGTTTTCCATATATCCACCATTTTGTTTTTGTACAAAATAATTACCTAGAGAAATATTTGACTGATTTAGTTTTTGTGGCATGAAGTTTAACCTAACAATGATATATCTCAATAAAAATAAGTGATTAAATCCAATCGTGTTTTTCAAAATAGCGGCTGTTTAAAAATTGCAAATCTAAATGACTCAAAAACCGTAAATTTTAACAAAGAAATTCAAGTCACCCTTTTTGTAGACCTTATGATTCACTATTGGAAGGAGTAATTTTCAAAACAATCGGATGAAGGATAATAGCTAAGTTAATGATAATAACAGCATATGTACATACAATATTGTTGTGTTTACTGTGTTGGTATAGGATGGCGGGTTCAATTATTACACATAACCAAACTTTATAGTTCTGAACAATCCTGTATAATTATAAAAAAACATGTATGTGGCAATTTATTTTAGAACCTCGACATTATTATTCCGTTTTATGATTAAAGTGTTACTGTTTTAAAATTATTTCTGTTGTTTAAGAACTATAAAATTATAAAGGGAGTAATACTCAAAGGGAATACTGTTTAAGTATCTGTCATTTATCAGTATTTACATGTTTCTGAAGTCACAACTATATATATCTTAGATAAAATTATATACAATTCTAAAGATTTATGTATTACAGTATATACAATACCTTTTATTTTCTGTAAGCACCTTATGGCTACCGAACGTCCTACTTCCCGAAACGAGTCAAAAGTAGCAACAAAAGATGCCATTGAGGGAAAAATAAAAGGTATTTTAATTTTAATTATACATAATTAGAGACCCGGATACTAGGGGGAATTAATGTATTATCTAAAGATTTAATAAATTAATTGTCTGAGTAAGGATTTTGATAAAACAATAACAATATTTTACAACGAAAAAAATGATGCAGGATAAAGAAAGTTGTATTTAGTTGTAATATATACCATATTATTTAAGTGCCGTATTGTTTACACCTCCAATACTAAATTAATCATGTTTAATAACATTTAAACTGGCAAAAAAATAAGGTTGTGTGTAACACAAATAATTTTTAAATATCAAATTTCCAATATTTTAATATACATTTCCTAAAACAACTGGACAACATATAAAATAAAATTACTATAAAACATCAGATTATATTTGAAATACAAAAACAGCGGAGAAACTATTTTAAAGCTATCGAAGCTTTACGAAACTTTACTATTATTTTAAACTGATCAAAATGAAGATTATTAAACACTGTTATATTATTTTATAATTTCATAAAAACAAAACATTAAATTATTTACACCTTGTATCATTTTAGTCTGAATTTTACTCTACAACATGTAATAACATTTTATTTAAAGCCTACAAACATACATTTATTTTCTGATTTCAAATTCTACATTTAATTATAGCAAGTATTATATTATTTTTCTACTTTGAATCAAACAACGTTCAACGTTTAAAACCAAGCTCAGTGAATATTGAAGGGATGTCAGAAGTGTACAGCGGGTAAAACGCTTGAGGTATTCTGGATAAATATGCATGAACCGAGCTGACTTTGAAGCGGTGAGAGTAACTCAAGCACACCGTATCTTAGATGTATATTTGTTGTTGAGCAAATAACACGTTTGCTGGTTATCAAGGCTTATTACTCTTATTTAAATAATATCACACTAGAGTTCTTTCTTTTCTTTTATAATTTTCTTAATGTTAAAACTGTGACTCACGACAGAATAACTTAAATTAGAGTTTTGGTAAAATTCCCGGTTTACTAAATTAATTCCCTGTACATTATAATAATATCATCTGTTGGTACTAAGTGCCCACGTAGCTAAGGTAATAGCGGCGAAGACTCTTCTAATCTTGAATTCAGAAAGTGTTGTCAAAAATAATATTTGCTATGTATGCATATCTTTATTCTTATTTGAAATATGTGAATCTGAATTTGTCCACATGTTTTGTATAAATCAACTCAAACCCGTGTAATAGTAGTTGAGAATGGATTGAATGTTCAATTGCCCAGTTTAGAATTCATATTATGTTTTATAATTTGTACAAAATCACTAAATAAACTTCAATAAAGTTTAGATATTAAGTTTTGTAATAACCTTGCCCTAATAAATACAACATAAGCTGCATTAGAAGTATGCCGACAATTCTAAATTATTAGATTAACTTTGGGATTGGTAAACATTGATAATAATTATTTGGCAAAATAATTTTTATTTTTAGTCGTTTGAGTAGTATTAATTATTCACTATACCAACTCTTTATAAGATTATTTATTTGTAATAAATTGTTTAAACATCTTAACTTCTTTATTAGCCTCAATAAATCATTAATACAATGATAAGAACACAATTCGCAAAAGAATAAATTGAAGGTTTGATTTTCCAAAAAAATAGTGTATAAATATTTCTGTTTACTTTCATCATTTTGTGTTGTAATTTTTACTCTTTTATAATACTAAGTATTTTTTAATTTTAAATCTATTGTTATAATGTAAAATTATTGTAAAATTAAAAGTCGATGTTAAAGTACTTAATAAAGTTGGAGACTTAAAAAATATTTTAATTTGACAAGCGCTCATAAAATACTTGTATAGCTGTGATAAGTGCCTTGTTTAATTTAACAACTAAATGAAACAGAAATGATTTAATAGAAAGCAATAAATACTCTTTGAAAATTCATTTATTGCTATTTTTATACTGGGGTAATTTAAAATGTAACGCTTCCTAAATATTAATTTAATATTTGTTTATTTTTATAAATTAGCACTTTTAGTAAAGATTAATGTTGTCACAATACTAGGTTATTGAAGTAAATGTGTCCAGTGGTGTGTTATTCCAGTTAATTATTTCGACCTATTATTTTACAATGAACTAAAGATTAAAAATAATAAACTATCAGGAAGGACAAAAGCAAGGACAATTTACAATTGGAAATGTAAATAAAAAAATGGAAAATTTTGAATATTTAAATATTAATGAATATGGATTAGAAAAACTTTTAACCGTATTTTGACTTAAGAAGACTAAACAAAGTAATACAAACTTATTGTGTTTTGAAACTTCACTACATGAACTGTTAATTCACATGCTATGAGTGACGTTTTTGTGATGAATGGCCATACCCCATGCTGCTTCAATTAAAAAGGGGTTGATGCTCCAATCTGGATTCGTGCTGACAATTATTTAAAACAAAATAAGTGGAAGTAATACAAACATTTTGATCCGTTGTTATCATAGCGCCATAAGATATTTTAGTATTTTTTATATATTTTATTATCATATTAAAAAATATATTATATATTTTCATCTATTTTTTAAGTATAATTAGACAAAACCTATCATTTGAAAAACTCAGGACTTTATATTTATATTTAAAGATACTATAGAAGTGCTAAATCTCAATATAAATACCTTAAATATTTATTTCGTTGCTACAGGGGTGTAAAAAAAATAAGAAATGTGTGTAATAATTTCGTATCGTTATCGACCGAAAAAGTTTGTTTGTGAAATCTTTTTAAGTAGTCACATGGCTTAAATGTGATGGTATATGGTCAGATTTGTCATTTGACATTCCCTATGTAATGGCATATGGTTGGACAAACCGAGTTCTTTGGGGACATAGGATCAGACCAATTATTGATCTGTTTGAAAATGTGAGTAACGGATCTATATACCCGTGGAAATAGTTGTTTTCCAAATAAAAGGAAAGGTAACAAGGATTTAAGGGATTACTAATAATTACTTATTAAGGATTACCTATACTTATGTATAATTTACAGTACGGAGAAGAGATA
>JAGFPH010000805.1:220036-236031 GCA_018207615.1 Philaenus spumarius
ACTAATCTCCATTGTTTTTAAGGCAAACAGATTTTCAGAAGTATACTTGTCTTAAATTACATTATTAATTATTTTTAAATTTTCAATAAAATGTTTTGTGTAACTAGATTGTTTGCACATCAACATCCTTCAGCCATTTGACTGAATCAAACGAACTAGTCATTATTTAAAACCTTTTTATTTGAGGTTATATTTAATGTACGTGAGTGAGCTTTTTAAAACGTAATTTTTAATATAAATATTTATTTAAAGCTATAAATGGCAATAACTAGCTTCTTCAATAACTTTTCAAGTATTAAAGTGTGACATGTACACACAAACTATGATAAACTTACCATATTTAATTTGGTAATAAACTTCAACCAAAGTAATTTACTGCGGCAAATATTATTATAATGTCTGACAAATAATTATTGTTACTTGAGTTGGGGTCAATTTTTAATTTAAAAGTTTCTAAATATTTTCCAATTTCAAAATAGTTTCTCCGTTCGTTTTAGTAATACAAATTACATTATGATCGTTACAGGCGATGATAACCACCTAGGTTTTTCGCCTTTAAAAACAAAAACAAAACAAAATTATACATTATGATCGTTAAAATGATAATTCGTAAGTAAAATTCTTAAGTAAAAAAATTCGATTATTAATTTCTATAAACAAAACATGAACAACTTAATTGCATCTTATATATTTTTTTAATAAAAAACATTAAGGTTTTTACATCTTTTTAAAATTAATAATCTGAACATTAAAATTTTCGTGTACGTAAAAATATTCGTAAGTAGTATTAAAAGTTGGTCAAGATTTGCTTTGAACTGTCTTCACTAGACTCGCATGACCTAAGACCTATGCATTTGATTCATATACTAACTTGCAAACGGTCTCTATAAACAGAAGTACAGTAGACTTTTTCAAACAATTTGCATACCTTTTGTTAATGGCCTTTTAAGGGAAAAGGTTTAGTCATAGCTTTAAATTCCCGATGCTACTGCAGCAAAATGTGTTATTTTAGTCTACATTTTCTCAAATATTTTTTAATATGCAAACCAAACGGGTTTTACAATTTAATTTAATAATAAGCATCTATAATTCAGAATTTCAGAATGTATACTGACTGTAACAACTTTGTTAAATTAAATAAAATTTGAGAAGTTCGTTAATTCTGATCCATATCTGTTAAATATAAGTAGGTAGGTATTAAAACAGCTACCATTTATGGTAACTTCTTACTAGCTATTTGTTTTCGATTATTCAATTTATGTCCGTGCAATTATTTTAAATTAAATAAACGGTACCAGGAACTGGCACATACTTTCTCACAAACATATTTAAATTATTAAACAGATTCACTGTGTCCTGTGTAGGTGGGGTAGGAAATGTGATTTATTATTATCTAGAGAGAAAACTATTCGATCGATTTCGAACGAATTTGCACAAAACACGTCAATTAGGCGTATAGATGCACAAACAAATATTTTGAATTTTTTTGAAAACAACCCGCATTATGGCCAAAATCCCCTCAAAATCAGTTATTATTATTATTAGCTAAACGAGAATTTTTAGAAAGATGCGTTTTTTTTTTGCATACTTTAGGGTACGTTAAACGCTACAAATAAGGAAAATTTTATCAAAATCGTTAAAGCCGTTTTTTAATAAAAAAATAATAACTGTTTTTTTAGGGGTTTTTTTTGCCAAAATTGGGGTTGTTTTTCAAATTTTTTCAAAACCGTTTTTCGTCCATCTATATAGGCCTACTTGACATGTCTGTTGTAAATTTGTTTGAAATCGATCTAATAGTTTTCGCTCTAGCTTTGTATACATACAGACATACATTTTGTAAAAAAACACTTCTTTGGACTCAGGGAGTCCGAAAACGGATAATTTTCACAAAAATCTCAACATCGTTTTTTTTTTTTTTGCGATCACTATACTTTCTAGTGAGAAAATAAAAATTCAACAAAATTGCAGAGTGAACAAACTTGCTAGTCCGAGACTTAAATCCATGACATATGACGTGCCCGTGGTAATGCTCTAACCACTAAGCTTTCTTGATCGCACCAGATTTTGGTAGATTTTATCTCACTTTGTTTGCTAATTTTAGCAACATAATGATATTCTTAACCCTTGTGTTATTATTTATATTAGATGGATTAATTTTTGCACTTTCCCAGCAAGGGTTTAAATAAATAAATAAAACAAAGTCAGTAAACTAATAATTATTACAACCAAAAAAATTAATTAAATTTCAGGTTGATCTATTCAAATGTAATTCTACTATGAAAGTTTACGGATGGAAGAATGAGAAACGGTGTAACGAATTTTACTTAAAGTATACTGAACCCTAAAATGTGTAAATATTGTCGTTTTTCTAGATTGTGAAATAACGTAAAGCGCATTTTGGAGAACTTTTATAATTACTTACTACAATGCATGCTATAAAACTAGGTGTGTCCTTGTTATAGTTCTAAATTGGGGCGTAGTGAAGTTAGTTCATTTGTAGTCCTTATTAATTAACTGTATTTGTTAATTTAGTTTTTGTGGTTATTATTCACAAAACTATTAAAAGTGATTGTATTTTTACTTAATCGTCATTAGATAGTTATTAAAGAATTTCTCATAGAATATTTTCCCCTTCCTTCCATTAAAAGTTCATAGATCAATTAATAAAACCAAATACTTAAAAAAAAGTATCGACTTGAAAATATTTATTTGTCGATGACTTTGACTATTTGTCAACCTTAATTGTCTTATGGCATGAGTGTAATCGTAATATGATTACATTATATATGTTATTTGACAAACATCATGAAAATACTATCTTAACTAGTTATTTTAAAAGGAGATTATGATTTTACAAGTTGTGCCAATGATCTGGGTTTTACAAAATAATAGTAAAAAGCAAAAATAAAACATTCAACAGGAAAGGACACCACAGGGGTAACTAAATGTAACCAAATGTGGCCACTTACTCCCTAAGCACTCATTTGTACGAGTGGAGTTACAGGCAGGCATGTCGTTGGTAATACTAACAATATATTGTAGTCAGTGTGAATACAAGTTAATATTAAGGTTCATTCACAGTAACCTCGTCGTGATGATACATTCAGTACAGTAACACCAGATTTCAAGTATAATGTATGCACCGTTTATACAATATAATTTAATTATTATTCACATATAATAATTTTTAATTTGTAGATTCCGAAATGTATTCTACTTTCCGTGCTTTTGAAAATTATTTAGCTTATGAATAAGTTTTCTTATACTGTTGATCGTTATAAATTGTAATATGAAATATTATTACGAATAAGTAGTTTAGCTAAACATACTAACACACTGGGTAATACAATAAACTAATTACTAAATAGACTTTGCGCTAAATATGCTTTTTATTCTTTGTTTGGAAATGGTCTTATTACCTAGTGAGAGTTGCTTTACGAGGTGTCTATACAAAAGTACGTTAACAACGTTAAGTCAAGGAAATTACCACCGAGTGATATACTTTAAATGTCGGTAAGCATTTTTAGACTGTCAGGCTTAAAAATTATGAATAATTGAAATAATGTTTTGAAAATATTTGCTAAATGACAGTTTTGTAAACTTTATGGTTTAAAAACAAAAAGTTTATGGATTTCTCTAACAACAAAATGGTTTCTGTATATCAAATAATACACTCACAAATAATTTATTTTTAAAAGACAGCTTCTAAAATTGCAATGACTGACAAAAGTATTGATTTGTGGTTCGCTTAAGTATTTTGTATAATTATAAAGTAAATAAATATATTTATATATTACCTTTTTAGATAATGTCAGAGAAACCTCGTTTTTTTAGAAACAACAAGGATTCTCTGACAGAATCTAACAAGGTAATATATGTTTAAAAAATATCCAGTTAGACTACCACTAACAAATAATAAATATATTTAGTTTAAATATTTATTTTAATATATTTTATAAATTCAAAAAAAAATTTAATTTTCTTAAAAGAAAGTGAGAATATGTATTACTAAAATATTATAATGTGTACAGTTAATTTATTTAACAAACATATTGTTTTTCCAATGTAAGTTTACTCAAATAACTTCACCCATAACTTATGGCTATTATGATTATCTCAAATCATATTATAATATTTTGTAACGATTACTTAAAATGATGTACATTTTAGTAATTAGTTGTTATTTACTAATATAATAATTAAAATTATTTACATTGATAATTTTGTGTAACAGGGTACTTTTTTAAACCTAGAAAAACATATTTTGGGGCGGAGCTGTTGCAAAATAATCAAGATGAAATTATGGAACACTTTTTCGAGACTTCGGCTCGTGTTTTTTTTTTTTTTTAATAAGTGTCAAAATCAGGTTTCCCCTATCCATAAACATATAAAACGATATTCTACACTGTATTTTAAAGATCTTGACCCCACAAACGTGACTCCGACGCGCTACGGCTCTTTAACTGTCAAAAACGGTTTTGCCATACAAAAAAAACATATAAAACGATACCACACACTGTATTTTCAAAATGCATACCCCAAAACGTGACCCCGACTCGCTGCTACATTTTAACTGTCAAAATCGGGTTTCCCGTACCCGAAACCATATAAAACGTTACCCCACACTGTATTATTTTCAAAATTTTGACCCAATATTTAAGAAATTCTGAACCAAATACGTGACTTTATAATTCATGCTAGACAGCTTAAAAGCTTTTCAACTCTCCGCAATAAAATTACGAAGATTTTGACACCACCATATATGTTTTCTACGATGTCTGTGAATGCATATATCGTGTTAACAGGCTGACAGACACACAACGATTATCTAATGATTTCAATACTTTGGCATTTTAATGCGAGCCGAAGTAATTCAGAGTTATAATAAAGTCACTTGTAATAAACAAACTAGAAACAACACAGCAATCCAGAACATTTAAATAAATTATCCAGTAAAATTATATTCCACTCTCTAACAGGAAAATTGTAATGTTGCTTTAATTACATACAGTATTCCTAAATTACACAACAATTAATTAGTAGATGATGGGTCTCAGATCAGTGACACTATTTGCGACCGACGCAACTGTAAGAGACTTTCTGATATTAAAATATTATTTATAATTGTTGTGTTGGATTTTTTAAAGCATTATATCACTATCTCGTATAATTAAAGTCGTACTTAGGTTCATAATAATAAAATTCATATTAAATATAATTTCTTAAATACAAAATATATTAGATATATGTAAATTGAGATAGCTGTGATTACATAATAATAATCAGTATAACCAACATTATCATATATAGATATATTTAATGCAATTTAATGATTAAAAGAAAATTAAAACGTCACAGTTATAAATCATAGTTATATAGATTAAATGAAATTGTTTAAACATTAATTATTATTGTCTTTCAATTTTCAGCGTTTATTATAAAATTGAGCTAAAGATAGTTTATCCATAATTATATAAATTTATAAGTTATATAAATTATAAAGTATATAATTTACTTTGAAAAAATGTAAAAATGGTTTTCTTTATACTTACTTATAATTCTATACTTTTAGTAATTTATCTGTGTTAGTATAGCCTTAGTAAATAAAAAAAATCTGTATTTTTTAGGTATGTGAGTAGTTATAAGTGTTTTTATTTTAAGAGTTGTTACTTTTTACCGGTTTTGTTGTTTGACTTAGCAACCACTAATTTAAGCGTTTATTATGAAACCCTACTATTCTTTTTGAATAGTATTAAATTCTTGTTTATTTATATTTTGGAACTCTTGTAATAAGCTACAACTAAGATTGCATGTTTACAAACTTTGCGTGTTGCGAATTAGTTTTTCAGTTTTATGACGATAGGACATGTAGGTACCCTACTTAAACTTTGAGGTCACTATTTCTATGGTAAAAATATTTTAGTAAAACTTTAGAGCTATTACATGAAGAATATCAAAATATACGTCAAGTGATCAATAAAACACATTTGATGATTAACTCAAAACTTAATAAAAATTTGAGTTTTATGATAATTTACCATTGACTATGTCGCAATAATTAGGAACACTGCCTTTATATTCTGTATTAAAAACAATATAAAGGTACAAGTTCGATTTAGGAATGTTATTCTGTTTCGTATTAAAAAATTATTGATTTAAAACGACTTGGTTGCATATAGCCTTTGAAAATGGGTGAGGAGGAAACATCATTTTTCAAGCCTCTGACACCTGTCTATACTGACAGCTTTAGATGACAAAAATATATAAATCTTGGTGAATCAAAGATGCAATGAATTGTTTGTGGTAAAGGGCAACATCAAATTATAAATGTATATTAAAAGTTCAGATCTAAAGAGAAAATTATCTTAAAAGTAAACATAGTAAATAATGGTATTATTTTAGCAAAATATTTATGATATTTAATTGTTCTTAAAAATTTTCTCCACGACGATTTAATTTTTAACCTACTGTATATAGCCTACTAACGCTTCTTGATTTGAAAAAGGAAGATTTTTAGTGATCCTTATTTCCTAGTGTTCCTAGTATTTCCTGTTAGTGCTGATTCTTAGCCGACTCTAGGCCCACAGACTTGAATCTAGTAAGTCTTGAACATTTGTGACTTTGTAAATTCTGTACCAAATAACAGTTTTTATGTCAGGATGGTGTGTGATGCATGTATTTACGGTACACAAATTATTATACGATTCACTGTCAACTGTATTTTGCTTCAACGAAAAACGTATTTTGTTATTTTTTTTAAACTAAACTCTCTACAAGTTGTGTTTAATAAGTTTAGGGATACAAATTGCATAAAGTTGATGTACTAAAAACCTAAAGAAACATTTGTTTCTTTTAAAACCAAATTTGGCGTTTATTGCCAAGTATCTCAAAAATTACTGTGGTTAAATATGTTTTACCTATCTTATTAAATTTGTTTGCTAATGTTAAAAGGTAATTTAATTTGACTTATTTTAATGTAGCTTGATTTCTGTGGGGGGGGGGGGGGGTTCTGAAACACGGGCGAAATCTTTCGCCAACCAGCTTTTACTTATCTAACGAGCCTTTGTTTTCGATCCAATTATATTATATGAGTTTTTCATTATTTTCGATTAGCTCAGAAAGTATTTGGATCATTATGCGAATTGCTCTGTATGTTTTTGGAGTCAATGAATCGAAAAAAACACTTCTCAAATCAATAGCTCTAACTTTCAACATTTATTCCCTTTTGAAATAAAAAAAAAAATTCAAAGCATATTGAAAAGTAGCTTAATAAAAGGGTAAAATTTCTGAATGAATAAAGAAACTGCGCTGTTAAAATTTTAAATTATTTTAGAAACTTTATAACCATCTGATTTTTTCTTTGCAAATACAAAAGTTTGGCTTTCATCATTTTCACCATTATTTATACGTTTTGTTGCGTTCTCGCAGAAGAGAGCAAGTAATTATAATTATAGTTAATGCTTAACTTAAAATGCAATGGACTTTTTGAGTTTATGAATAATTGATAAAAATAACATTACTTCTTAAACTCCAAAAATGTAAATATAAATAATTATAATAATTACTAAGTAAAATAAATTTTAATAATTTGTTTGGTGGATTAATTAACTACTATTCCAGTTTTACCCAAAATAATCGAAACAAAAATAACAATACCTGTTATCGTCAAAACATCTTTTAATTTTTCAACGATCGGGGTTCTAGAGCATATGTATACATAAATATATACACCTTGAATATAATGGATATACACAGCACTACCAATTGATTTTTGTTCTTAAATTATAACATATTCTATGTGGAACTTAAGAGATATTTACAGAATATATTCACTTTATAAAACAATATATCGTTATGATTATATACAAATTAGACTTTAAGAACTCATACTTTAAATTAATATAATAAATCCACAATAGCGTGTCTAAAATATCTCAAAATGGCTACAGTTAACTTTTATTTGTGTTAGTCATATTGTACAAGTTTTCAGGGCTAATAGTGTTCAAAGCAAGTTGGACATGTTGTTATTGACGACTAAGTGGTAATGCAATCAAAGGAAATGATAAACGGGAAAATACAAATTTGAATAGAAATAAAACGAATAATTAAAATGTTGAAATATCTCATTAGTTTTGTTAAGGTTACTGAAAACATAAACACATTTAAATCATTAAAAGCACCGAGTTATGTGATTTAAGTACAGTTCAAAAGAAACTCCTTAACTTAATGTGGATACCATCGCATCGTTAGAATTCTTAAAAATATACATTTATATAAAGCGAAACAAATTTTGTGTTAATCCTTTGAAGAATGCAATGTTTAATCTAACCGAGAAAACTGCTCAGTTCAATGAACATTGAAGGGACGTCACAAGTGAATGGCGGGTAAAATTCTTCAGATATTCTGAATACATAAAATCTGTAACGGGTAAAAGGAACTCAAACACACCCTTTCTTAGACGTATATTTGATATTGTTAGACAAATTCGTACGCTGTGTGTTACTGACGTTATTCTTATTTAATGTAAATGAATCAGTTTTTTTAATAGTTTTTTCTTCTTAATTCAAGTTAAAACACTTAACAGAAATTTAAAATCTAGTTTAACTTTCAATTTACTAAATAAATACCATGTGTAACAACTATATTTTATCAGTTATAATGGACTCAACATCATATATTATCAAAATATTGATTTGTTAAAAGCGTTTACCACTGACATACTACAACTAAATACATATGTAATGTTTTATTGAAATGGTGAACAACCAAGAGGGACTAAATTAATATTTGTGTATATGTTATTATTATTCCTGTAGCACACAACATGAGATATTATTCATGTCAAGATAAACCCAAGTATTTACATATTTTACATTATTAACCTATACAAATATCTCTGTCACTATTTTGTAGTTTTTGGTGCAATAACTTTGATCCAACATTTCTCATTTTGCTGCTAATATTTGTTCCCTAGGCTTAACCAAAGACAAGTCTTTGGTTGCCTACATTGAATATTTCCATCATCACTTCTATTAAATATACATTTGCTCATGGTCTTTATCATTTGCTGCTTTACATACATATTGAGCTTGACTTGTGAGAAGATATACTTGATAGAATAAAACTCAACTTGAATAATATACGTATTGAATAATATACGTGTTGTGAGATTCTGTGATTAGGTACTCTATGCTACTTTAATAAACTGTTACTTCTTGAAAACACACTGCAATTTGTAGATTTTACAATTAAACAACAAAAATCTAGCTGTAGCTTTTGAAGTCTTTAAACTTGATACAATCATTATTGATAGTTATTAGATTACGAACAACCGTAAAACTGTAATGATTTATTACTTCGCAATGCATTTTGTTTTAGCTTGTATAGTGTTTTAGAGTGCAAGGTTATCTGTTAATTGTTAAACTGCAGGATGATTTAATTGAATTACTGGTTACAAAGGTACTCCAAAGAACTATAAAGTCGTACTCATAATTTACTGTATGCTCTATATTAGCGTTCACGTCAGATACCTACAGACGTTTAAGTTTGGTCGAATGCAATTGATTTAATCATAATATGTGTACGCATATAAGACATTATTAAATATGTTGGTCTCACATTATATTGTTTGTTTCCCTGAATTGCTACTGTGTAAATGCAATGTAAGAATTTTATGAGAATAACAATTATATTTTAATTAAATACTTTACGATGTATAAATGACTGATTCTTATAAAACAGTAGAACTCTGTTTCATTTAACAATGTTAGAATATTAAGTTCCTAGTTTCAGTTTAATAGTTTGAATTTTAATAGAAAGATTAGTTAAAGAGAACTGAATTACCATTCGTCTAAAATGAAATAGCTTCAGACTTAAGTGTTTAATGGTAATACAGTTTAAACAAGGATTGGAAATTTCGTTTTTGAATAACCTTAGCGTAATAAGCCCTTCTGGAGTACATGTTCAAAATCATAAATACTAAAGTGCTCGATCAACTTTATTCTGAATAATAGGACTTAAAGTTAGACAAAACACTTGTTAATTCAAACTGGTATACGTAAATGAATCGGATTTTCATGCAGTAATACATTTCAGAATATGAACTTTTAGATAGCTTGTTACAATAATTAGTTTTTAAAAACTTATTCATTTGTTTTTTATATAACTGAGATTAGTCATTGTTTGATATCCATTGCACTTCTCGCTACCTGGAATTAAAATGCATTCGAAGGATTAGGAATTCCTGGGGGACAATCACTAAAAATGAAGTTAGTTTAAAAATTGGATAATATATAGGCCTATCAACATAGCATTTAAACTTATAAAAAACAATGTTGTCCGTAAATAAAATCTTTAGGAATTTTTATAATCAAGTTATACTATCACTTATAACTTAGAAAGCTACAAAATTAAATTTGGAATCTACTCCTTTAAAAATATTTTAATTCTAAAACATGTTGGATAGTAAAATTGTATATATTACTTATCATTGTAGATTGTGCTTAGTATAAACTGTATTATTAGTTAAATCTATACTTAAAAGTATAACTATTTGTATTACAAATTAGTTTTCAATGCAATGAATTCTCAATAACTGGTATACCTAATTCGTTTGAATAACGTAATCCACTTTCAACAACATTCTTAATACAATTTTTTTTAAAATTAATTTACATCAAACACATTACCATGAACAAACACTTAATTGAAATGAGGATTTCTTTAGAAATTGAGAGGAAGCGGACTCTCAATAAAATATTTTTGTTTCATATTTTTTTCTTAAAAAATAGGTTTTTTTGAACGCAGTGATATATAATACTTGTAGGTTTGAAGTTAATTAAGCTGAGAATATTTTTTTTTAATTATAAAGTTTACACCGACTCTTTAGATTTTAGATAGCGCCGTGCCCCGCTTTCTAATATGTATGGCTATGTTATTTGTAGAAGCTGATATCTCGTTTTCTGAGGTTTTCAGCAACTTTTAGTGTCTACAGATGCAATACAGATGTCATATTTTTCTGCTTTTTTTTTTTTTTGTGTTACAGTAAGTAAAATACATATTTTTACTAGACTATATCTTAGATTTACTTTCCGCGGAAACTAAAAAAAGCAAAAAAATACAAAAATAGGATATGGTAAGTTTAGGTATGTTATGTTAAATAAAATAAATAATGTCAAGTAGGTTTGGGATCATGGACCACTTTTATTTGTCTCCTGACTGTAATGATGACCGGTAACTTGCCCGCGAATTAGTTTACGCTGCATAACGCTTTTTTCTGTAGGCCTATTAAATACAGTTAATTTGTGCTCAAAAGAGCCTCCAGCGGGAAAGTTTTGGAATACTTTTAATTTCTTCCATTTTATGTGTTTCGGACTTGAAAAATGCAAAATATGTCATCGACGGAGGATTTTTCTTACACTGTGTCAAATCACCACTGCCAGAAATTTCCTGCAGTTATTTATCATAACCCTGAGGAAGATTTGAATGCACCAAGAGCATATAACAATTGAGAAGAGTACAAAGAAAACAATCTGCTTCAATATCATTTACAGATTTAAAATATTTATGAAACTAAAACTAGCCTACTCTATCAAGTTTGCCTTACCTTGAGGTATAGAAAGCTTAAAAAAGTAAGTCATACCCCTCAATGACTAGTAAGATAAAAAAACTATTTTTTTAGTTTTTTACGTTTTTCCAAAAGTTTGGTATTTTACCAATTTTTCAAGTTTATGTTCCTTTTTCTCAGGAACTACTGAACTCATTCTTTTGAAATTTGTTGATAGTGATAAATAGTTTACTAGTTTATTGTACACAACTGATTTGTTTGTAGACATTTTAAACAATACAAATATAAGAGAAGTGTTAATCATGAAAATAAAAGTGAACTGAGATTATGTACAGAAAGAGCAGACTTGGCTGCAATGTAGATATTACTAATTAATTTGTTAAGCTGCTTTTTTTGGGGATTGTGTCTGGAACTTGGCCTTTATTTACGGTTAGGTTTTTGTTTGGATATAATTAATTTTTGCTGGCTTCAGTATCGCTGGCTTTTGAATGTGTTTAATGATCACATTATTGACCTCATTTGAATTTAAATTTGTACCTAAATTTTAATCATTAAATTTGAAATATATAATAATTTATTAATTTAAACAACCATAAACTTATTAAATCTTACGAAACAAAATGACGTTAAGATTTCTTGTTTGTTAGTAATATTAATTATTAATAGTTTAATAGTTTTTTTAGTTCAATTAAAGATTAATTAAATAATTACAGAATTGTATATAGTTTTGCTGTTTTCTCTTTCTTCACATGAAAAACTATTAATATCTTACAAATTATACATTTTCTCCTCTATAAACTAATATGTCCGTTGTAGTTAAAGTTAATTTTCAGAAAAACATAAAATAAATCTAAACAATTAAAAAACATACTAATACAGGAAGTAGTTCCAACCATAAAGCAGATTAAAATTCGCTCCACATTTGTCGCGGGCTGCCCGGTATTTAATACCTTGTTACAAAGACCTGGATTATAAACACGATGATCAGTTGAAATTTTCATTTCTAATTTCAGACATTTTTTCCATTCTTGCAATGATAGTGAGGGAGAAAAATTATCAAGATTTTTTTGTGTAAGAAATAATTTGTGTTTCTTATGAAAAAATACTAATATAAAAATTAAAAAAAAGTAATTCGACCCATGAAGTGGGATAAGGTTAGCTCCATCTTTGCCACGGATTTCCCGGTGTTTATTACCTCACTACTAATAATAATATTACTTATAGAACATTTTTTATAAAATTTTTACTTTTTTATTTTTGTCTACCTATATTAAAATACCTAACTTGTGCCACATTCCTAATTTCAACCTATACGGAAGGTGCCTATTTTATTGTTATGATGGGTGAGTCAGTCAGTAAGATAAATGCAAATTTTGAAATTATACTTTCTTGGAAAGGCTTAAAATTGATGGCTTAATTTTTGACAGTGTTCTAAACTAATCACATGTTTCTTAGTTTGTGTTTGTAGAATTATATTTGAATGATGTTGTAAACATGAATATTCAAGCTTAAATTATCTCATCAGTTTGTGAATATTTTGATCGTATAATACACCATGTTTTAACTTATTCAGGCTGCAAGTAATATTTAAAATGCTGTACAAACATTATGGTCGTATTACATTATTCGAAAGCTTATTTAGCAGGGCAGTTTTAATGGCATTTGTCACCTTCTAAACCAACATTCTACATTAAAGATATAATACTTTTTATCTTCTTAATTTTTACAATAACTACAAATTGTAACTTTCATGATTACTTTTTGTATTACACATTGCTACTCATTGATGTAAATCATTCTTGTTGGAAGTTTTATGTATATTCTGAAAAATGGTGTAAAACCTAACAGCATTCATAGAAATTTCATTTTTAGTATCGAATGTATCGACTTTTTTATACAAATTTTAAATATTTATGAATCAAAGAACTCGTTAGTGTAAATATATGTACCATGTTGTCACTAGTACCAAGTTGGCTATTACCGAAATTTGTTTACCTCTTATATCTAGCCATTCTGTATATAAACCGCACTGTTTGTTTTGTATGATGTGTCTTTGCTTCATACTTATCTTATATCTGTTGTTTTTCATTTTCATTACAATTACATTATTAAGAACAGCAAATAACAATTTATTGTACTCATATAAAGCATCAACCAATCGATCGCTTTGATGACCATGGTTAAATGAATTATACTCGTATATTTGTGGGGGACTAGGTTAGGTTAGGATGTCAACTCCAAAAAACATTATTTTGTACATCGCGCGCGTAAAAAAATACATTTTGGCTCCACCTTTCCCAAACTTTCTAATTTGATATTGTTTTCCTGTAAAACATATCTAACATCACTTTTTAGAATCTTGATAGTGAAATTGAGAAAATGAATTTTGAGAAATTTTGGGGATATCTTGAATCTGTAAACAAAATTTAAATTTATTTTTTGAGCGTTCAAAATGCAAAGTGTTATACTTTTGTAGATCTGACTGTTGAAAAGTATGCGAAATATCGTGCTTTAAAACTTTATCATCTCCGGAGAAAACCTTCCGTGGCAGATAGACGGACCTATTTCAATGAATGCTCTTACATTCCCTTCTACTTCAGGTGTGTTTTATATATTTAACTTCTAAATATTTATACTTCCCTAGTGTGCCACAGCTGAACTGCGAGCTGGTTGAGTCTTTTGAAACAACTTCAAGCCAGCATCTCTTGTATTATTACCGTACTACACTATTACTACACTAAGCATCTTATTTCCGACAACAAAGTTATGGCTTCATAAATGTGTATGTTTGCTACGTTGCATGTTTCCTACAACCTTTGAATTTCATTTATTTAAGGTTTCAAAACAACGTATACATGCATGCAATGGGTTTCCAGTATGACCGTATGTAAGCGTTATTTAAATAACATTAATTAACTACCATAATCACTAAAGTCCCTAACGACAACAATCACATGCTTTTACTGTACATTTATTTTGTAAATGTAAACTTTTCAAATGTGATCTTCTTTTACTTACTAAACTGACTTTAAAAAGGTGGAGGTTAACCATTCGAGTTTGTTCGTGCATACATTTAAGTAATACAGTACAATGTATTTAAGTAATATGAAAGATAACATCTAATCATTCTTTACTGTTGTTCCGAGTAGAATAAATAAGAACCCATATTTACAAAATGATTGGTCTTTTAAAACTTTTTACAAAGATAAAAAAACTAACAACATTATTTTTTATCTGGTTTTCACTATATACAAAAGACACAAACCTTCTTCTTACTCATTTTTCTTTCTAAAATAGTAGCACATGAATAATAACATATGATTAATTAAAATTACAACGGTAAAAATTCGCTGTGGTTCCTGGAATTTCTGGTTTTATAATTAATTTTGTAAAATTGGATTTATCTAGGCCTACGGTGGGTTATCATCGTATGTAGTTCAGGGTGATAAGTTTAGTCGTGCGGGGTATTATCTGCTGAACTTGACTGTTGAACGCCGGTTTGTTGTAAATGGAAAAGTAACTTAGAAAAATATGTCATGAGTTCCTAAGGGATGCCAGAATCCAGGAATGGTTTGTATTTGGTTTTCTTCTGGAAACTCATTATTCTGACCACGTATGTGTTTGCCGTGAGATTACTAAATCAAATTATTATGTAATGCTAAAGATAATAATATGTACAGTTTGGGGGAAAATTTCAAAATTCCTCGAATTAAAAAAATAAAAGGGTTTTTTAGGCTTTACAAGAATAAGCCTAAAATAAATGTTGAGTTGTGAAATAGTAAAATTTTAGAAATGTAAAATGTTTCTGAATTAAAAAATTTTGAGCTTTAATAAAGTATAGAAGAAATAAAGCTTTTTAAAGTGTAATTTAAAGAAGTTATAAAGAACGAAAAGTAGTACATGAAATTAAAATAAAATTTTGAAATTTAATTAGTTCAAAATGGCGATAAATTTTACACCTTTAAGGTAAAATAAAAATTAGATAACATTTTTTTAACATTCATTAAAACCAAAAAAAGGTATCAACTAAGTAGAAATGTATTTAAAATCCAGTATACAAAATAAATTTCGCAAAATTCGTAAGCCCCAAACAAGTGAAAAATCGTTAAACACCCGAAGAATAAAACCAGAAGAAAAATTTAACAGATTTAAGTGAAAAGGCGGCTAGAGTGCAAAATAAACACAAACTAAAGACTGTGAAAATTAAAAGTGTGAAAAGAAAAAAACCCAGAAACTTTTCCGGGAGACGACGCGAGGTAAACACGCGTGAGACGCGATCGCGAACCCGACACCGCACGACCGCGATTTAAGTTCGAGAAGAAAAGAGGCATTGAACGCAATCCAAAAAGTTGACGCGCGATGAAATCATATGAATCCACGAGACAAACAAAAAGGGAAGAACAATGGTTAAATTAGTCTAAACAAGATA
>JAGFPH010000805.1:236131-265258 GCA_018207615.1 Philaenus spumarius
TATCTTGTTTAGACTAATTTAACCATTGTTCTTCCCTTTTTGTTTGTAACTTCTCGTGGATTCATATGATTTCATCGCGCGTCAACTTTTTGGATTGCGTTCAATGCCTCTTTTCTTCTCGAACTTAAATCGCGGTCGTGCGGTGTCGGGTTCGCGATCGCGTCTCACGCGTGTTTACCTCGCGTCCTCTCCCGGAAAAGTTTCTGGGTTTTTTCTTTTCACACTTTTAATTTTCACAGTCTTTAGTTTGAGTTTATTTTGCACACTAGCCGACTTTTCACTTAAATCTGTTAAATTTTTCTTCTGGTTTTATTCTTCTGGTGTTTAACGATTTTTCACTTGTTTGGGGCTTACGAATTTTGCGAAATTTATTTTGTATACTAGATTTTAAATACATTTCTACTTAGTTGATACCTTTTTTGTTTTTAATGAATGTTAAAACCCTATTGATATCTATTTCTGGAGATCTATCTGGCCGATTTCAGTGCGGTTTGTTTTAAATGATATAAACTACAGTCATTAATATCAAATAATTAAGAAATGTAAATTTTGTTCATTAGTGCACTTATAAGGGCACTGTTTGAGTTTTTTTTTTTTTTTTTTTGTTGTAGGTTAAAACCCTATTGATATCTATTTCTTTAGATCTACCCGGCCGATTTTTAACGCGGTTTGTTTTAAGTGACAGAAAATGTCATTATTACAAAAAAATTATGAAATGTAAATTTTTTTTGTTGGTGTACTTATAAGGGTGCTTTTTTAGTTTTTTTGGTTTTAGGTTTCAACCCTATTGATTTCTATTTCTGGAGATCTACCCGGTCGATTTTAGTGTTGTTTGTTTTAAATGACATAAACTACAGTCATTATTATCAAAAAGTTATGAAATGTAATTTATTTTCATTGGTGCACTTATGAGGGCGCTTTTACTTTTTTTTTTTGGTTTTAACCTATTGTTATCTCCTTCTGGAGATCTTCCCGGCCGATTTTAGTGCGGTTTGATTTAAATAACATAAACTACAGTCATTTTTATCAAAAAATTATGAAATTTAAATTTTTTCATTGCTGTACTTAGAAGGCCACTATTTCAGTTTTTTTGGTTTAGGGATAAAACCCTATTGATACCGGTACTTATTTTTGGAGATCTACCTTGCTGATTTTAGTGTAGTTTGTTTTAAACAAAATAAAAATATATATAGTCATCATTATCAAAAATTATGAAATGTGAATTTTTTTATTTTGTACTTATAAGATCACTTTTTAAGTTTTTGTTTTTGTTTTGTTTTAGGTTAAAACCCTATTGATATATATTTTTGGAGATCTACCAGGCCGATTTTAGTGCGGTTTGTTTTAATTCAAATAAAATAGAGTCATTATTACAAAAAAATTATGAAATGTAAATTTTTTTCATCAGTGTACTTATAAGAGCACCTTTCCAGTTTTTTGGTTTAGGTTAAAACAATATTGATACCTATTTTTGGAGATCTACCCGGTTGATTTTAGTGCGGTTAGTTTTAAATAAACTTAATTATAGTTATTGTTATCAAACAATTATGTAATGTAATTTTTTCCATTGTTATACTTAAAAGAGCAGTTTTCCAGATTTTTTTGGTTTTAGTTTAAAACCCTATTGATACCTATATCTCTAGATCTATTTGGCTGATTTTAGTGTGGTTTGTTTTAATTCAAATAAAATAGAGTCATTATTATCAAAAAATTATGAACTGTTAATTTTTTTTATCAGTGTACATATAAGAGCACCTTTCCAGTTTTTTTTTTGGTTTAGGTTAAAACCCTATTGATACCTATTTTTGGAGATCTACCCGGTTGATTTTAGTGCGGTTAGTTTTAAATAAACTTAATTATAGTCATTATTATCAAACAATTATGTAATGTAAATTTTTTTCATTGCTATACTTAAAAGAGCAGTTTTCCAGATTTTTTTGGTTTTAGTTTAAAACCCTATTGATAGCTATTTTTCTAGATCTATTTGGCTGATTTTAGTGTGGTTTGTTTTAATTCAAATAAATTACAGTCATTATTATGAACAAATTAACATGAAATATTAACTATTCACCGTTGTATTTATCTATGAAATTTTTAGAGGTTTTTGGTTTGAAATTGTAACCCTATTCCTGCAGATCTTCAGGGTTTGTTTTAAATAAACCAAAACATTATCATTATTACTGTATAAGAAAATTATGAAATGCCAATTTTACGTATTTCGTCATTAGATTAAAAAAATTTGTTTTATAGTTTTGGGATTGATGTATATTTCTATAGATATACAGGATACATTTTCACTCGGTTTGTTTTAAATGAATATTTAGTCATTCATAAAAAAAAAATATTTTTTTCCACTTTATTTTATGATTATATATTTTTGAAATATTTACAACATGAACCCAATTCTAGCATTAGTCATAAAACACACTACTGTATTAACTCTTTATTTAAAAACAGCTGATGTTTGAAAAACAGTTGATATTTGAAAAAAAAACTGATATTGCAAAATCAGCTGATTTTAATTATTATTTTAATTAGGTACTGATTTTGTTTAGCATTGTTTAAATCCGGTTATGGGTTTATTTTGAGTCTATAGTGTTTATAATGAACTATTAATAGTAAGTAATTTTTTTTAAATAGTAGTTTAGTAGTAAGTTGTTTTTTTTTTAAATAATGGCCACAATAGAAAAAGTATGTGGAGATGGAAACTGTTTTTTTATTGAAAGACATTATTGTAAATATTGAATCTTCTGTTTGCAAAAATTCTTGACACCCAATATCTCAAGCAACAGCGATACATACAGTAAAATGACACGCAGAAAGCGAGGGGGTATTCGTTATATCGATAATGCTGCCAACAAGCGCTGTCGAAGAGATATGGAGAACTTGGACCAAGTTCGAGAGATAGCTCCAACACTAGCTGCACGACTTAAAACCCCAAACAATATTCATCAAATACAAACTATTAGAACTGCAAGCATGTATTCGATGACAATGCCAAACAACTTAATTGTGGTGAGCTTACTGAGCGATGCAATTTCTGCAATGCAAAACATTTCAAGAAGAAAGGTCATGGGACAAACATTTCAATCAGTGTTGTTCTAATGGCAAAGTTGTATTGGAACGAATTAAGACCTCTGCATTAATTCAAAGTTTAGTGACAGGGTCGCACGAGCATTCTAAAAATTTCTTTAAAAATATTCGACAAATGATACTATTGATATCTACTTAGATTCATTTTGACTTCGGACTTTTTCAGCCGACCTCGGGAGGCTTTTATCACTAGTTGATATATAAAATATTTGTATTTTATTCACTTTTCTTGCTAGTTGTATATGAAACAATCGTTTATATTTCTAGCCGGAAATAATACAGCTTATTAAATGATTATATTGCATTCTAACTATCCAACTAGCTGCATTTTCATTAACACGTTTAAATTCTAATTCTCTAATCTATCTATATATATATAATAACAAACCCACTCACTCACTGACTGACTGACTGATCACAGTATCTCAGAAACCATACCACCTAGGAACTTGAAATTTTGTACAGATATTGTTCATAGGCACTAGAGGAGTATAGAAAAGGATTTTAAAATATTTTCCCTGCAAGGGTTGAAACAACCTCTAAAACAATAAATATTGTTTGTTATATATCACCAAAACTCTACCACCTAGGAACGTGAACATTGGTACACGTATTTGTCATACAGTCTAGAGGCGCAATAAGAAAGGATTTTAAAATATTTGGCCTTTAAGGGTTGAAACAACAACTAAAACAATAAATATTGTTTGTTATAAATCTCAAAAAACCCTATCGCCTAAAAACGTGAAATTTGGTAAGCGTATTTGTCATAGGGGCTAGAGGAGCACTAAGATAGTATTTTAAAATATTTGGCCTTTAAGGGTTTAGAGGCTCACTAAGTAAGGATTTTAAATTATTTTTCCTGTAAGGGTTGAAACAACCCCTAAAAAAATAAATATTGTTTGTTATATATATATCTCAAATACCTTATCGCCTAGGAACGTGAAATTTGTTACTCGTATTTGGCATAGGCGCTAGAGGAGCACTAAGATAGTATTTTAAAATATTTGGCCTTTAAGGGTTTAAACAACCCCTAAAACAATAAACATTGTTTGTTTCACTTTCCTTAAGCTAGAAAGCTAAAATTTGGTACATTTATTTCTTACAAGATACATATAAAAAAATTAAACCAGTTTTACATTTTATCATGTTCTGCTAAGGGGTGAACATTTAGTAACAACCCCTATAACTATAAATATTAATTTAATACCGCCAAGAAACGTCAAATATTTGGTACACATATTGTTTATAGACGCTTGAGGCACACTAAGAAAGGCTTTTAAAATATTTGACCTTTCAGGGTTGAAACATCCCCTAAAACAGTAAATGTTGTATGGTTACTTTCCTTAAAGCTGAAATTTGTTACATTTATTTCTAAGAAAACACATATGAAAATTAAATGAGTTTTACATTTTGTTACGTGCTACTAGGGTTGAAAATGTGATAACAACCCCTAGAAACAATAAATATAAATTTTTATACTTTTCTTAAAGCTAAAGATCTGAAATTTTGTAAACATTTCTTACAAGATAAGCAACACAGATAAATAAACCAGTTTCACATTTTATCATGTTTTTTTTTAAGAGGTAGAAATGTAGTACCAACCCCTTAAACAATAAATATTTATTTTTATACTTTCCTTAAAGCTAGAAAGCTGAAATTTCGTACATTTATTTCTTACAAGATACATATTCAAACATAAACCAGTTGTACATTGTATCACGATTTACTAAGGGGTGAACAACAATCCCTATAAATATACATATTAATTTAATACTGCCAAGGAACGTGAAATTTGGTACACATATTGATCATAGGCACTAGAGGTGCATTATTATAGGATTTTAAAATATTTGGCCATTAAGGGTTGAAACATCCCCTAAAAAAATAAATGTTGTTTATTTACTTTCCTTAAAGCTGAAATTTTACATTTTCAAAAGCTCCTTAAATGAGTTTTACATTTTGTTAAGTGCTGGTAGGGGTAAACGTGATAATAATCCATAAAAACAATAAATATTTTTTTATACTCTCCTTAAAGCTAGAGAGCTGACATTTTGTACATTTATTTCTTACAAAATACATTTAAAAAATAAACCAGTTTTACATTTTGTTACGTGCTGCTAAGGGTTGAAAATGCAAGAGCAACCCATAAAACAATAAATATTAATTGGTATTCTTTCCTTAAAGCTAGAGAGCTACAAATTTGGCACTTATTAATTTTAAGAAAATATTTTAGTCGTAAGCTAATCAAAACCATCCCGATCTATGCATTTGCATATTAAAGACGTATCTGGGTGATCTGCAAACATCCAGCTAAGACTGATTTAAAAGTTTGTAGATTTAGCGGTTGAAAAAGAAGACGCTCTTCACTCTGAAGTTTTTAACTTATTATTGATTTAATTCATTGAGCACACATACCGTACGGGGGCGATTGACGGGCAACCAGTGAACAATAAATACCAAACTAATTGAAAATACATGTTATAATTCAATTTCGTGAAATAATAGATTAAAGCAAATGAAAGAATATATGATAATTAATTATGAATAATAGTGATGCAAAAAACAAATTCACAGTAGCGAAGCACGGGTATTCAGCTAGTTATATATATATTCTAGTTTAAATGGCATGTAATAGTCGAATGGGAAATTATAACTATTACATATTCAAATAAACTACTAATATATATTTTGCTTAAAGCTTTATTTATTTATAAAGTAAGCAGTTATGTTTTATAAATAAACAAACTCGGAATACGAGCATAATGACAAATATTTTTACGAATCGATAAATCTAATATAATAAAATATTTTTTAACCGAAACACTCTAAATACCTATGTAGACAATACATTACCCATTATAGTTTGAATCATTTGTTTACTAACAGATTCAAATGAATATATTTCATTTCTAAATATTTGAACAAAATTATACAATAATATAATGTTCTTTGTCAATAGTATTCTTACCCTTGTTGATTACCCCCCCCCCCCCCCCCCAAAAAAAAAAAATTTTTTTTTTGGGTGGGGGGGTTTATTGAGTCATATAGTTTGCAATTAACTAGAAATTTAATTGAAAAATATCTTTGGGAAACAACAATATAAAATAGGTTTATAATATTTATATTTACTTTTGGTTTACTTCTATTTAAACATTAAGTCATATTTTTTACAATATTACTTCTTTTCACGTTGTTGGTGTTTGTAATATAAATTTAGTTGATTTGCTTAAGTTTTAAATAAACCAAATATATTTAGGAGGACTATGTAGACAAATTAATGTAGGAATACTTTAAGTAAAGTAATTGTGGTTGATATTAAGTCTGAATTTTAAAAAGTTCATCTGGCATTTTATCAAAAGTGCGTTATACTTGTAAAAGATTATGATTTTATTTCTTTAAGAAGCCCTTGGATTCAATGCCAAGTTATAGTTTTCGTAACTTAGGTTTTACTTATAAAGCTATTTTTTTTATACACAACGTCTTTTCCAACTGAAATCATATTTTTGTCACTTTCTTCACAAATCTTTTCAGGCGAGAATAGTATTTTACTACATGTGTAATATACTGTATAGGTACTTTGCATGATTAAACGGTATTAGTTGAATAATATTGAGTTGACCGATAATAATAATATTATGTTGAGTATTTACTGTTTTAATTGCACAATTTGTGTCCCTAAAATATATTGTAGGGAAAAAGCCAACTTATAAAATATATTTTATAGAAATAAATTTGATTATTTTGCTATAAATATGAGATTTTTTAATAAAGTTTTGCTGTTAAAAATTCACAATCAAAACATAATTTGGGGATACCAACAATAATGTAATTATTTTACTTTGACAGCAAATTGCAAAAACAGTACGTCATTATATTATATATTCTTGTATTCAATATTTATTACTATTATGTATGTTTTCTAACGATTATAAAAATATTTGTTATATTAATAAATTTTTACATCAAATATCTATTCCTTACACTATAGTACAAATTACAGAACTGAGTTAAACACAATGTTAAAAGGGGCAACTTTTACAATATAAAATTGACAATATGTTTGTTGTATGGTATCTTACTTTTTACTAGTGTGTTCCATTGCAGTTGATAGAGGTTACCATGGTCATCTAGTTTGCTACCAGTATTAAAATCTTATGTATTTATGAAAATATATTCATTTTAATATTGGCATCTTTTTTGGCTACTAGCTGATTAAACTAACATAGGTTTCCAATAGTATTATGATTAAATATATACACATTTGTTTAACTGGTGCAACTTTTAATACTTGGACAATATTTTTATGTTTTTTAAGTGTCCCAGTAACATATTGTAGGACAATGCTACACGTAAATGTACAAAAGTAGGTTCAATATGTGTCCTATAAAGAATAGAGTTTTAAATACAATGTTTAATGAGAAACATTGGCATACATTGAACACGATCTAAGGATGGTTACCAAACATTTTTTGAACGCTGACAGAAAATTGCCTTTCGAATAAGGTCATTATCATATACCTTTAAATTTGAACGCATATACGTGTTTGATAAACTTATTATTGTGGTGCGACCATTTGTTCTTTTTGTTTCCGATTTTAAAAGTACAGTAGTGCAACTAAAAATTCGAATTGAAAAACCAATATAGTAATAGTGATTTTGATATGTTCTTGTAACACTTTCCTTAAATATACTTACAATAGATGTATTTTTCTGAGATTTTTATTTTTTATTTAATTGAATATTTGTATAAATTTTGTTTTGTAATATAATTCTATATTTCGAAAAACTTATATTATATCAATTTAATAAACATGAAAAGCCATGAAATATCCTCGTTACTATCTTACAGCTCTATATCCTGCTGCTGTTATGGAGGTCAATAAACTATTTAAAACTGTTATCTGTAAAGAAAGAAACTTGTATTATATACAAAGTATTAACGCAAAGTAGTACGAAGTGTTAATACCACTTCATACTAATACTTCATAATAATACCACTAAATTCTAATACGTTCTGCAAGGGAAATGATTAAATAAACATAATAATATCCGAGATGATATTTCGTGTTTGTGAACCCTATCAATTTCAGTCTATTAAAGTTAGTATGTTGCTTTGTATTGTTTTGAATTATCACGTTACTAAACTGATCAAATTAAATTCTTGGAATGGTTTTTTGTTTCTCTAAGTTGCTTTACTTACGTTATATTTTATTGGCAATTGTATAATTTAAAGCAAATTTAACAATATGATAGTTATTTAGGAAAGACAAAATTGATTAAAACATTTTAAAATTCTAAATTATCTTTCCCTAATATTTACACCTTAAATTTTCCGGCTATTTCAATCTTTTCTCAAATAAAGTTTTAAAAACATTCCATTACAACGTTAGTAGAAGCTTGTATCTAATTGAATCATAAACGGTTAAGTTTGTTTTTATTGAAAAAAGAATAATAACAATAGTAAACAAATAACAAACAACTAATAAGATTTATTATTCATTAGTATATAAGTCTTAAAATTAACATTGCCATTGTTTCTACGGCATCTTTTCAATTGTATTTAATGCAAATTGTATTGTTTGTTGTCTGCCTAATGTTGACTTTAGACAAACCTTGAGCCTATAATTTTTAAATTGTATTTATTGCTAAACATGATGGTACGAATAATATGAATTTAAAATATTTAAAATATGGTGTTAATCTGAGCATAAATTCAAAAGGTAATATTTTGAAGGAGGAAAATGGATTTTAAGTTCTAGAGATGCTCTCAGTCTGTTATAACTGTCAACTTTGTTGGCTTTACTTTGACTGAAGGTGAACTCCCTTAAGCATTTCCTGTCATCTACACTGCTATTCTCTTAGACATTACGAATCTGGTAAGTGATACACATTCATTGGGTGCAATCACTGAATTATATAATATATCTTAATATCCACATTGTAAAAATTGCAAAGCAAATTAAGACATATCAGAAATCCGGTATTTAGTCGAACTATGTATCCTACAGTTTATATAAATAGCTTACCTACTTCTTAAACAGAATTGGTTACACAATGTTGTTAAAAACATTAGTATCGGTCTGTTTTAAGTGCACATTAGTTTGTACAATTTAGTTCCTATAAATAAATTTAAGATAAATCTCCATCTTTAGAGCCTTCAAATATTTGTATTCTTGTCATACGAATATTTTGGTAACGTAACCTGTTCTTACGTGTCTGAAACATTTAATAAAATATATATTAAGAAACATGTAATGTTCCTGTATTCCTTTTCAAGGTATTTTGTTATCTGGTCAAGGGTCAAAGTGACTCAGTGAATGAGAATTTGTCTCATAAAACAAACTGAATTAGAGTATTAGAACTAAGGAGTAATTTTCTGCTAAAACTTGCTTTCGTCTTGATTTTTATCTAAGTTTATCTATAAAATCAACTACATTTTACAACTTAATAAAACTATTAACTGCATCAGTTTTAACATACCAACTGAAAACATAGAATATAACTTTTCAATAATATTAAAAAGGTACAACACACAAATAAGCTTTTCTTTGTATATATTGGTTTAATATAGTTAAAAAAAAATCTTAAAACAATTGGAGGCTGATTAGTTGGGTGTGATGAACAAACTGGTTTCTACTTAGCGTGAAGAAGGTTAAATTGATAAGAACATGTCCGGCTTAAAACAATAAATAATCTTTCTTAGTAATAATCCTGTTTTTTTACTAGGATGAAGACATGTACCTCCCGCTCATTGGATTAAGTTCGATGTACTTATTCCAATGATTTTTATGATTTAAGAACAATAGTTTATTAGTTTTATTAAACATTTTACATTTATTTTTACATTCAACGTTGCAACATTACTTTCGTTTTGACAACCAATGTTTTAATGATGGCTTTCGATGACGAGACAATTAAACTTATGTTAGTCTCAACATTTCAGAGTTGTGATTTGCATAAGTAGGAATAATAAATACTACAGTAACTACACTTCCGTTAGATTATTATTACAAAATATACTTATTTAATAACAAATCATAATTTTTAGTGGAACACATGCATAGTATTGTTGCATTTTTATTTTAAAACGTTTTCTTCCTTTCAGTTATATTGCATATTGTCACCTTTATATATGTAACTAAGGTACCTTTATGCGACTCTAGTGTTGTGTAACTATGCAGCCGATGGCACTTTATTCCATGACTACCTAACTGTATATTTTTCTTCTAAACTGCAAAAAGATAAATTATTAGTTTGCTTGTATTTGTACGAATTACAAGCAGTTTACAAATAACGGTGTTAAATATTTCCATTATAACTAAACTATTGTAACAAAACGATTTAACTGTATGAATTTATATTATGAAATAATTAAAAGTATATTACAGTAAACATTTAAAAAAAATCTCTTATTGTATTTTTAATGGATGAAATAAATTTTAAAAAAATAAGTATACTCATAATCTTTAAAGTAGCAAAATGATTATTACCTCAAAAGTACCAAAACGATACAACAAATAAAATAAAATGTGTAATTTATGTATTTGTCTCCTTCATTTAAAAACAATCCTAAATATCTAAAGTGAAATAAATAATAAACAACGAAACCCAAAGTGATTTTTTTTTAAATTTCATTCGTTTTCCTAATATTTACGTATAATATATTACATTATAACTTTAAATTTTGTGTGAAAACTATTTCAATATTTGATTCAATTCACTATTTTAGTAGTTTAAAATACGGCATAAGAAAAGGCATCTCTAATTGTGCATTACCTGGCATAGTATGCGAAGAATGCTATAGTATCTCTATTCACAAAACTTACTTTTGAATCAATTTTAAAAAAATCAAAAATCTACTTCGCAAATACTAAAAAAGTTAAATTCGATTCACGTGTTGTCCTATCCATATCTATTATTAGGCTTCGAGAGTTATATCATCATAACAACTACATAAATATATTGCATTAATTAGCCGAATTTTCGAAGAAAATAAGAGCTATTACACTCGACCCAATTTGAAAATTACTTTATATATTTATATATATCTGTTTTATTCCCGGATTGATAAGTGGTAGTAAATATGCTTCAAAATTGCTGATTTTTTGGTGAAAGGGTCCTAGTAGGATTCTTCAGATATGCTTTTTTTTTGTTTTTCGATCGGATTCAAAATGGCGGAGTTATACCGATTAACGGTATATAAGTATATGGGTTTTTCCCACCTTGATAAAATGGTAGTAAATATGCTTCAAAATAGCTGAAATTTTAGTGGAAGGGTCCTTGTAGGATGTCCTAGACACTGATATTTTCATTTTTTAATTTTACACAAAATGGCGGGTCGTTTGATTCAAATCAAAATGGCAAAGTTAGAGCGAGGAAAATGCATTATTTCTCCCACTCATAAGCCCTTGTGCAGATTTTGAGCTATATCGTTCGAAAGGTAATTAAATTTACTACAATCCTGTGCAAAGGTATTTCAGGTAGAGTCCCCGGAACAAGGAACAAAATTGATAGGAATCTCTAGATAAATGATTTTTTCACTATCCGTGTAAGGTTTTTGCGCAATTTCTCCCACTCATAAGCCCGTGTGCAATTTTTGAGCTATATCGTTCGAAAGGCAATTACATTTACTACAATCCTGTGCAAAGTTATTTCAGGTAAAGTCCCCGGAACAAGTAAGAAAATTGATAGAAAGCTCCCGATAAATGATTTTTTCATTATAAATGTAAGGTTTTTGCAAAATTTCCCCCATTCATAAGCCCGTGTGCAGTTTTTGAGCTATATCGTTCGAAAGGTAATTAAATTTACTACAATCTTGTGCAAAAGTAATTCAGGTACCGTCCCCGGAACAAGGAACAAAATTGATTGGAAACTCCCGATAAATGATTTTTTAATTATCCATGTCAGGTTTTTGCACAAGTTCTCCCACTCATAAGCCCGTGTGCAATTTTTGAGCTATATCGTTCGAAAGGTAATTAAATTTACTACAATCCTGTGCAAAAGTAATTCATTTACAGTCCCCGGAACAAGGAACAAAATTGATAGGAAACTCCCGATAAATGATTTTTTCATTAAAAACGTCAGGTTTTTGCACGATTACTCCCACTCATAAGCCAGTGTGCACTTTTTGAGCTATATCTTTCAAAAGGTATTTAAATTTACTACAGTCCTGTGCAAAATTAATTCAGGTACAGTCCCCGGAACAAGGAACAAAATTGATAGGAAACTCCCGATAAATGATTTTTTAATTATCCATGTCAGGTTTTTGCACAATTTCTCCCACTCATAAGCCCGTGTGGAACTTTTGAGCTATATCGTTCGAAAGGTAATTAAATTTACTACAATCCTGTGCAAAGGTATTTCAGCTACAGTCCCCGGAACAAGGAACAAAATAGATAGGAAACTCCCGATAAATGATTTTTTTATTATAAATGTCAGGTTTTAGCGCGATTACTCCCCACTCATAAGCCAGTGTGCACTTTTTGAGCTATATCGTTCGAAATGTAATTAAATTTACTACAATCCTGTGCAAAAGTAATTCATGTACAGTCTCCGGAACAAGGAACAAAATTGATAGGCAACTCCCGCTAAATGATTTTTTAATTATCCCTGTCAGGTTTTTGCAGAATTTCTCCCACTCGTAAGCCCGTGTGCAATTTTTGAGCTATATCGTTCGAAAGGTAATTAAATTTACTACAATCCTGTGCGAAGGTATTTGAAGGTACAGCCCCCTGAACAAGGAAAAAAATTGATAGAAAACTACCGATAAAAGATTTTTTTATTATCCGTGTATGGTTTTTGCTCAATTTCTCCCACTCATAAGCCCGTGTCCAATTTTGAGCTATATCGGTCGAAAGATAATTAAATTTACTACAATCCCGTGCAAAGGTAATTCAGGTACAGTCCCTGGAACAAAGAACAAAATTGATACGAAACTCTAAACAAATGATTTTGTCACTATCAGTGTAAGATTTTTGCACAATTTCTCCCACTCATAAGCCCGTGTGCAGTTTTTGAGCTATATCGTTCGAACGGTAATTAAATTTAATACAATCCTGTGCAAAGGTAATTCAGGTACAGTTCAAGGAACAAAGAACAAAATTGATAGGAAGCTCCTGATAAATGATTTCTTCACTATCCGTGTAAAGTTTTTGCTCAATTTCTCTCACTCATAAGACCTGTGCAATTTTTGAGCTATATCGTTCGAAAGGTAATTAAATTTACTACAATCCTGTGCAAAGGTAATTCAGGTACAGTCCCCGGAACAAAGAACAAAACTGATAGAAATCTCCTGATAAATGTTTTGTGTATTATCAATGTAGGGTAATTACGCAATTTCTCCCACTCATAAACCCAAGTGCAATTTGTGAGTTATATCATTTGAAAGACAATTAAATTTACTATAATCCTTTGCAAAGATATATTTGGAACAATTTCCGCAACAAGGAACAAAATGCATAGGTATCTCTCATTATATAATACTAGTTATTCCCTGAAAGAAAATTCGGCTATATTAATGCGGCAGTGCTGCTTACGGTTTTTTTTTATATACATTAGATTCACATGAAATTAGTATTGCAGTTTCGAAATGTTTGTAACGATTGTTTTCATTCCAATAAAATTGAAATTAAACTTTTAAATTAAGACAGAATGTATAGCTTCCACAGAACATAATGTGTAAGATAAATACCAAGCAGGTTACTTTAATTTATTTTGAACTATCACAAAGAATAATTAAATTGATTTAATATGATGAAAGTATTTAATTTTCTTAGCTCATAATAAAGAGCTAGCAAATGAAGTGAACCGTGATATTAAAAGTCCAAGGGTTTGAAAGGATATTGATTCGTGTGTACCTGAAGCCAATCAAGCACCAGATAAAAGATGAGCGTGAAAAGTAATATCAACATTAATGGAGTCTAGATACTAAAACTGGAACTCGATGTAGCTTTATAGCTTGAGCAGTTTTTCTGTTTTACAACTAGGCAATAGTTGCCACAGCAATAGTACGCCTAAATAACAAGGAGTTGAGTAATAGTTGTCTATTGTAAGTACAAACAGACTTAAATGGTAGGTTTATATCTGAAAAAATACTTTTGTACTCAACAAACAGCTGTTGTATTGAATGTGAATGTGAATTATGTAGAAGAATGTATATTTAGTGTCAGTCCTAACAATACATTTTGATTCAAAAATTTTGATACGTTCATTTAAAGCATTTATAATTTGGTTCTACATAATATTTTAAAAATTACTTCAAACATGAAACTCTTAGATACATACCTGAGAAGATTTCTCTTAGTGGTTTTGTGCCTTCATGATATTTACATTCTAATAAAATACATAATCTTATAATTCTCCAGTCACGTTGTGCATTATCTTGACATATTTTGATTTATATTTTTCAACTTAGAAAAAAATATCTCATTAATTTGTATCCCTTTTCAAGACATTTATTTATCATATCAAGGGTTAAGGGTTGCAGCGAATAGGTGGTTCAGATTTCATCTTCTCTAAGGGTATTAGAGTTAAGATGTAAGTCTCACCACGTATTCGTATAGATTTTTCACTACATGTAACGACATGTGAATTTAAGAAAGCAAGGATCTCAAGGACATTATAGCATGTAGTTTGTTTATAAATGCAACCTTAAATTGACAGAAATAATCTAACTATTAATTAATGAAAACAATATTTTAAAGAATAAATGCAATATGTTAATTATGTTAAACCACAACAAAAGTATAGGCCTACTAAACATACTTACAAAGTGTTATTTCATGTTATGTTATGTTGTGTTGTATGTGGTCATGTTTCATGTTAGTTAGGGGTTTACTAGAAAGTATGTAGTTACGAAGCAATTAGAAAGTAAATTTTTTAGAGTAGGCCTACTCGTACACCCACCCATCCACTATACACCATACCACGATGTACTGAAGAAATACCAAATAAATACCTTAGTAAATACCAAACAAATTATTAAAATAATACAATACATTACATTGACAAAGCTGTGTAAAAGTTATACGAATATTATTTTTTCTTTAAAACAATCCTTTTAAATGCACATTTATTTAAGTATACTTGATTTGTTTTATCAGTGGTTAGTTTTATTGAATAACTTAATTTCATATGTCATTAATTTCGAAAATAAAAATAATCTTATTTACAAAAAACAGAAATTGTATATGTATAAATATTTTTAATTTGCTTAATCTAAACTTTATTATTATAAAAATACAAATTATAACATTTTAAAACTAAATATTTGTATAATTGTTTAAAAAGAAGAAACACATTAATTGGCATTAATGTATAACGTTTTTGAGTTAAGATCATTTAGCAAACTCTAATAATATATATAATTCCGCGAGTTCAGTCGTTTAAATAATTAATTTAGTTAAATATTGTCAGTGTTGCAAATAACATTTAAGTAAATATCCTCATAAAACAACCATGTAAGAAATAATTATAGTAGATATTTACTTTTTTTTTTCTAAACGTTATCTGACCACAACAACGTACGGAACTCTTGGCATGCACTTATATATTTAATATTGTCTTGGCACTTGTTTTACATCGGAAAAATGTCAGGTTATTCAACACTCCAAAACTGGGTGTAAAATGACGTTAAGGAACCCTTCTCACGCGAATCAAAACTGTACTTACTGTTGATTTGATATTGCATTCCCATCGGTTCTGAATACGTCAGCAAAATGTCAGGTTATTTAGATGTCTGAAAGTGGATGCAGACTGATGTTTCGGAACCCTTGGCATACTAGTTAAAACCGCACTTATGGATTTATTATTGTATTGTCACTGATTCTCAATACGTTTGCAAAATGTCAGGTTATTTAGACGTCCAAAATTATGTGAATACTGACATTACGAAACCCTTGACACTCTAGTTAAAACCGCATATATAGTTGAATTAATATTCTACTGCCATCGGTTATTAATACGTCTGCAAAAAGTAAGGTTGTTAAGACTTCCGAAAGTGGGTGAAAACCAACGTTATGGACCCTTGGCAAGTTAGTTAAAACCGCACCTATTGTTCATTTGATATTGCATTACCATTGGTTTTTAATACGTGTGCCAAATAACAGGGTATTTAGATATCTGAATGAGGGTGAAAAGTGACGTTACGGAAACCTTGGCACGCTAGTTAAAACTGCACTTACTTTAGATTTATATTGTGTTGAAATCGGTTATTAATTCGTCAGCAAAAAGGTGGTTTAGACGTCCAATAGTGGGTAAAAACTTACGTTACGGAACCTTTCTTACGTCACTTAAAACCGCACCTATTGTTAAATTAATATTGTATTCCTAGCGGTTATTAATACATCAGCGAAAATTAAGGTTGTTTAGACGTCGAAAAGTGGGTGAAAACTGAGGTTACTTAAATCATGGCACGCAAATCAAAACCGTACTTACTGATGATTTAATATTGTATCGCCATCGGTTTTAATACACCTGCAAAATGTCAGTTTATTTAGACATCAGAAGGTTGGTAAAAACTGACATTACGGACCCTTACTTTGCGAGTTAAAACCGTACTAAAGGATTTAATAATACAATGAATTACCTTCTAATGTCCGACTTTTAACTTCAAATTGTTTTCGATCTAATTACGTTTATTACATGTTTCAAAGTCTTCACAATTTCATCAGATACCTCTTGCTTTTTTCATTCACTCGAGGAACTCGTCACACATTAAAATCGTTAAAACACATAACACTTACACAAACACAAAACATTAAACAGTCTTATCCAGCACCGGTGTGCACTCTAATAAGTCTGGTGAAGCACTGTCGGTACAAGCGGTGCGTCCTACTGATGATAATCACTATTGATCTTAGATGTTTGAGAGCTGTGTCATATAAATTATGTTACTGGAAAGATGGAAATGATGTCATCGGGTTTTCTTTTAAATGCTTTATAAATCTCAAACTCCTCTTGTGCGCCCATTATTCCGCCTTTTGTGCATAAGTGTAATGTCTTCACACAGGAATGAAATCACCTGGTGCTCGATTGTTTTAAAACAAGTAGTTAGCATAATTAATAATTAGAGTTGGCAATATTGCTTTTGTTATTGGGAAGGTGTTCTTTATATCATAGGAACGTTCTCCCTGTTTGACGTATATAATACTTGTTGCAATCAGGACAAGATATTTTATAAATACCAGATTTATTTTCCAAAGGAATCTTATTTCTGCGTTTAAGAAATGATGAAATACTATTTCAACAATCAAGTCAAAAGTCGGGCAATTCATTGTGTTATTTAATTGTGATGTGACTTGGTACCGAAAAAATGCATATCAAATACATTTAATATTTTATTGACACTGGTTCTTAATACGACGGCAAAATTTGAGGTTATTCCAAACTCCGAATGTGGGTGTAAAATGACGTTACTCAACCATTGGCATGCGAGTCTAAAATGCACTTACAGATTCAATATTATATTACCATGGGTTCTAAATACGTCAGCGAAAAGAAACGTTGTTTAGATGTTAGAAAGAGGGTGAAAACTGATGTTACAGAACCCTTGGCACGCTAGTTAAAACTGCACCTATTGTTGATATAATATTGTGTTGCCATTAATACGTCTGCAAAATATCAGGTTATTTAGACGTCCGGAAGTGGTAGAAAACTGACTTTACGGAACCCTTGACATGATAGTTAAAATCACACTTACTGTTGATTTGATATTGTATTGCCATTGGTTCTCAATACGTCTGCAAAATGTCAGGTTTTTAGACACCCGAAAGTTTGTAGAAACGGACGTTATGGAACCCTTGGCACGCGAGTTAAATCTGCACTTACTTGTGATTTTATATTGTATTTCATCGGTTCTTAATACGTCTGCAAAGTTTCAGAATTGTTTATAAAATTAAACCCTCAAATCAAGCTTCCTTGATTTGATTACAGGTGGATGGGAATGTAAGTTAAAGAAAAGCGTATACTAGAAGCCACTCTGTTTCTTTTTTAAGCCTAATTATAAAAAAATTAAAGTTTGCCTTATTAATATTTACTTTTGTTCTCTTATCAAAAGCTTTTTCTAGTAGTACAGGATTTAGCAAGTAGTCTTTTTTGTACTGTTTTTTGTGCTCAATTAAAAAGTTTCGTAATATCTACATTACACTAAACTAACTTTATAGCACTGCAATGAATATAAACAAATCTACTTCACACTACACAATATCCTCGTACCTTTATTGTCAAGTGTTGTCATGGCGACCGATGCTTTTCCAAAACTAGAATCTGTAATGAAGGCAACTTGTTCGATATACAACTTGTTAACACAAAGCAGTATTACATTTATGAAAGCTGTTTGTAATGTTACTGGTTCTATGTTAATAAGGCAAATAATTTAGAGATTATTTCCGGTTTGTGTAATGGTACTTCAATTTCCTTATACAGAAGGGGGTAGAATGTTTGGCATTATTTAGAATTTAATTTAAACTTTCATAAAATTGCTTAGCCAAATCTAAACTTAATCAATACAAATAATATAATCATTTTGAAATAAACAATAACCTGTTGTTATTTTCAAAGTCACTTCTTAATAATAATATTTAATATCGTTTACATTTTAATAATGCATATCAGCTAAACAAAAACTTAAGTCAGTCTTTTAGATAGACTGACTAGAGCTAACGTTCCGTTATTGTACGCCACGCTCTGCGCCTTCTGTAAGATTATTTGTTAAGCATAATGTTAATTATATTAATTTGTAATTTAAAATACATAATAATGACGAAAGAACACATTTTCTAAGATTTTAATTGTTACCCTAAAAAAACTCTTAAACAAGTTTTATATTATTTAAACTGTAATATTTTAATATTATTTAACATAACCGCCAAACAAGTGTTGTCTAGATAGAGTCTGTTAAACAAGGTTTAAGCCTAAATAATTGTCTTTGCTTTGACTGCAAGTGAAGATCCTTAAGCGTTAACTGTCATGTACACCATTCTCCTCTTAGCAGTGATGTCTTTCAAACGTGTTACATAGTAATTATTTGCATTATTTACACCTAACAGCCGATTAGTTCGAAATGTAAAAGTAAGTAGGTGCAATTGCCACAAACGAAATATTTAAGTTAGTAAAGCATTCTTAAAATACCAGAGCTCAGAAATAAAATAAGTATTTCCTTATTTAATTGCTTTTAAAATCTTTCTAGTTTGCATTACTTGATGATTTACAGAAACTTTTTTACAATATAATTCGTTCCAATAATGGTTACGAAATATTTTTTGTATTTGATTTAAATTCATATCACTTTTTTTATTACATTCCTAAAGTAACTATTTACATAATGTTACATATTTCTGTTGAAAAAAATTTAACAAACTTAATAAACATAAGCCAATCAAAATCAGTATGAGTTAAAATCAGTTTTTAACATAATTTTTTTCAAGTTTTAAAACATATAGAATAAGAGTAATATGACCTCATTAAATTTAGTATCAATGAAGTTTATGAACTAAGTGACTGCATATTACCATAATTAATTGCTTTTATTTAATAATTTCATGCTTTGGTGTTTGCTGATATTGTTGCTCTCACCTAACGAATGTTTTGTAAGTAAACATTATACCTGTCAGAACATTAGGATTAGAAAATAAAATCCTTGTTTATGTATCCCTATATATTGTCCTACGGGTATAAGCGATGCAGCGAACAGGTGGTTCGGTTTTATCTCATAAAGCTTGTACTAAAGGGTCTGCTGTAGAGGCGGCCATCTTGTATTCTTATCCCATAAGAGCAATCTTAAGTATAAAACCATTTATTTGTTTATTTTTTTGTACAATTGTTTGCAAAGTCTTATTTTAAACTATATGCATCCGTTTTGCTTTTCACATTTTTTTTTTAATTCCTTTCATTTGTCACGTAATGGACTTTTTTTTAAGTACCGTACCAAGTTTAAACTTTTTTCTTTACAAAATACAAAATGTATAATTAAAAGTGAGTCGCAAGCCGGATCCGCAATTTTATAAAGCATGTTAATTTTTTTGTTCAGCACTCAATTAAAAAGAAGATTTAAAATCTTTTTAAGTTAGGCAATGTCAAAGCACTCAGCTGCAAGAAATTCCACTGTTTCGATACGGCTATAGCGTGCCGGTTGTTTTCACGTTTACTAGAACAGACCCTTAATACAAAATATAGGAAAATTTTACTACGAAAAAAAAACAATAACTCTTTTACTAGCTTAAAAGATTATAACAAATGATTTTACGACGGGAATGTGTACTATTGGATAGTTAATACATCAAAAAGGAAAAATATATTTTTATAAAAAAAAAAACTACACCGTAAGAATCGACTTAATCCATTTTTCAAATATGGGTGTGCGGACATAAAAGGAGGTTGACGTCAATTGATGCCCCCGAGTCAAACATGCACATTACCACTTATAAAAAATAAAACATTTGAATTTAGATACATTACTCATACTATAATTAAATACATAATTAATTAAAATACTTCTTAAACTGTCAGCTTCTTCTACTAGGTACAGTACAATTAAATTGAAAACACCAGTAAAACTACTTATCAACTAAATGCTACATTTGTTTATATTTTGTTGTCATGTTTTTGAAGTGTAACTTCTGGAGGCTCGGTAGGGCAAAGTGGCCTTTGCAAACGAAAAGTCAAAAGTTTTCTTTTCTCCTCCTTCAACCTTCAATTGAAACGAAAGAATACGAGAATAGTTTTACTCGCATGCGCAGTGCAAGCAGAAAGAGACAGAGAAACATCTCTACTCTCTCGGTCGCATACGTATTGTCTACGCGTATGCACTGCGTGCACTGTGTTCATAAATTAGCATTGGGAACCGGTAGACGTTAGGGAATTTTACTGTACATTAACTAGATACCTTTTAATTTTTATTAAATTTTTGTTGATGTATTAAAGCTAATGGATGAAATCACCTGTTTTATGTTTTAATCGTTGTTTATTATTTGCTATTATTTTTGTATACTTTCTTATTCAAAGAAATTACTAGCCCAATCTATGCCGTTATGGTTTTTCAACATGGTAGATGTACCAAGCCTATGATTTTGTATTTTACACAAAGATCTGAAATAAATTTTGTTTTAACGAAACGAAAGATCAAACATTTTAATCATAGGCTAACTTATAAATTCAGTAATTTAGGCAAAACTATATAATATTATTAATTATTTTAAGTTCAAAATTGTATTTTAATAGTAATTCAGACCAAAAGTCCAAGATAGTGATAGTTTAAAATGTAGTTTTATGTTTGTAGACTTAATAATATTTTGTTTTTAAATGCAAATATAGAAGTGGGTAAAGCATAAAATCAACTGTTAATAGAACATAAAATGTTTCCTTTCTAACGCGATATAATCTCAAGCACATTTCAATATTAAAAAAAATATATATATACACTATATATATGTATTAAACACAAATTTATATTGAAATGACATTATTCATTGCTTGCCGCGTTGCCCTATCAAAACCGTGGCTAATTATTTGTCAGTATAATAAATGCAGATACCTATCGAATTCATTGTTTAATTTATTTTCTAAACACATTATTATTATTAACACTAAAATAGATTTGCATGTGCAACGTTTAAAATACGATGTAATTAGTTTCCAAGAGCAGATATAATTTATAATTTCTTAGATAGTAAAACCCAGATTTCATTGTTTTAATCTTCTTATATATATATATATAAGTCAAAGCCCTCACTCACTCAACTCACTCATCATCACTAATTCTCCCAGTTCCCATGAAACTAGAGAGATGAAATTTGGCATGTGTATACTTTGTGATGCAAATAGAAAAACTAAAGAAATTTAATTTTAGGCTAATATTCAAATGTTTAGGGGTTGTTTTGGGGGTTTAGGGGTAGTTTTGACTGATCACAGTTTCTCAAAAACCATACCACCTAGGAACTTTAAATTTGGTACAAATATTGCTCAGAGGCAAACGAGGGTTGTAACAATCCCTAAATTAATAAATATTGTTTGTTACATATCTCAAAAACCTTACCTCTTAGGAACGTGAAATTCGGTACACATATTGCTCATAGGTACTAGAGAAACACTAAGAACGGATTTTAAAATATTTGGCCTGTAAGGGTTGAAACAACCCCTAAAACAATAAATAGTGTTTGTTACATATCTCAAAAACCTTACCTGCTAGAAATGCGAAACTTGGTATATGTATTTGTCACAGGAGCAAGAGGCGAACTAAGAAATAATTTTTAAATAATTGGCCTGTAAGGGTTGAAACAACCCCTAAAACAATAACCATTTTTTGTTATATATCTCAAAAGTCCTACCTCCTAGGAACGTGAAATTTGGGACGCATATTTCTCATAGGAGCTAGAGGCGCACTAAGAAAGAATTTTAGAATATTTGAAATTTAAGGATTAAAACATCCCCTAAAATGTATTGTTTGTTATAATTTCCTTAAAGCTAGAAAACTAAAATTTTGTACATTTATTTCTTACACGATACATATAAAAATTAAACCTGTTTTAAATTTTGTGACGTTCTGCTAAAGGGTGAAAATGTAATAAAAACCCCTAAAACTATAAATAATAATTGAATTCCGCCTAGGAACGTGAAATTTGGTACGCATATTGCTCATAGGAGCTAGAGGCGAACTAAGAAAGAATTTTAAAATACTTTTCCTTTAAAGGTTGATACAACCCCTAAAACAATAAATATTGTTTGTTATAATTATTTTCCTTAAGCTAGAAGGCTGAAATTTTTACATTTATTTCTTACAAGATACATATAAAAAAATAAATTATTATTGTTTATGCTCGCCATACCGACTATTGTTTATTAAATAAACTTGTTGAACTTACCGTCCAATAGTCCAATTTCACACGTCCAACGACGGCCGTTTCGGATATTCAGCCATTATCAAGCTAGGACCATTGTCCTTCGTCATTAATAAAAATTAAAACACATAGTACACTTAAAAACACTTACACACACGAGTCCACAATTACAAAATACACGCTCGCACATTTTAATGTCCGTGTGGTTAGATCACTGTCAACGGCTAGACTAAGTGTACTATGTGTTTTTATTTTTATTAATGACGAAGGACAACGGTCCTAACTTGGTAATGGCTGAATAGCCGAAACGGCCGTCGTTAGACGTGTGAAATTGTACTATTGGACGGTAAGTTCAACTAGTTTATTTTAAAAAATAAACCAGTTTTACATTTTGTCACGTTCTGCTAAGTGAAAATGTAGTAACAACTCCTAAAATAATAAATATTATTTAAATACCGCCTAGAAACGTGAAATTTATACACATATTGCTCATAGGTGCTAAAGGCCCACTAAGAAGGGATTTTAAAATATTTATCTTTTAAAGGTTGAAACAACCCCTAAAACAATAAATATTGTTTGTTACATATATTATGTCAAACACCATACCGCCTAGGAACGTGAAATGTGGTACACATATTGCTCATAGGCGCTAGAGGAGCGCCAAAAAAGGATTTTAAAATATTTTACATTTAATGTTTGAAACAACCCCTAAACAATAAAATAGTGTTTGTTATACTTTCCTTAAAGCTAGAAAGCTGAAATTTTGTCAATTTATTTCTTACACGATACATATAAAAAGTAAACCAGTTTTACATTTCATTACGTGCTACTAGGGGTGAAAATGTGATACAACCCCTAAAAATAATAAATATAAATTTGTATACTTTCTTTAAAGCTAGAGAGCTGAAATTTTGTAAATATTTCTTACAATATACACAACACACCGATAAATAAACCAGTTTCAAATTTTATTAAGTTCTGGGGGTGGAAATGTAGTAACAACGTGCTATTTGGTACACATATTGCTCATAGGCGCTAGAGGCGCACTAAGATAGGATTTAAAAATATTTAGCTTTTAAGGGTTGAAACATCCTCTAAAACAATAAATATTGTTTTCTTACTTTCCTTAAAGCTGAAATTTTGCACATTTATTTCTTACAAAACACATATAAAAAAGTAAATGAGTTTTACATTTTGTTACGTACGGCTAGAGATAAAAATGTGATATCAACCAATAAAAATAATAAATATTTATATTATTTTTATAGTTTCCTTGAAGTTAGAGACCTGACATTTTGTAAATTTGTTTCTTACAAGATACATATAAAAAATAAACCAGTTTTACATTTTGTTACGTGCTGCTAAGGATTGAAAAAGTAATAACAACCCCTAAAAACAATAAATATTAATTGATATTATTTCCTTAAAGCTAGAGAGCTGAAATTTGGCACTTATAATTTTATGAAAATATTTTGAACGTAAGCTGATCAAAACTAACCCGATCTATGCATTTGCATATTAAAGACGTATCTGTGTGATCTGTAAACATCCAGCTAAGACTGTAATTTACCAGTCTGTAGATTTAGTGGTAGAAAAAGAAGACGCTCTTCACTCTGAATTTTTTATTTTTTTTATTGATTTAATTTATTCAACACACATACAGTGACGATTTACGGGCAACCATTGATCAATAAGTACCAAACTAATTGAAAATACTTGTTATAATTCATTTTTGTGAAATAATAGATGAAAGAAAATGAGAGAAAAGTATTACAATTAATTATGAATCATAGTGATAATGCCGTAGCAAAAAACAAATTCCCTGTAGCGAAGCACGGGTTTACAGCTAGTCTCTATATAAACTCTTAAATATTTATAAATAACACGAACTGATTTAATATATATTTAATTTCAAAATATGTTGAAAGAATTTTAATATACAAAGCGCTTAATAAATCGCAGGGAAATGAAATCAACCGTGATATTAAAAGTACTGGGCTTTGACAGAATATTGATTGTGTATATAATTAAAGTCAATCAAGTATGACATAAAATATGAACGTAGAAATATGCTAAAGATTAATGAAGTCTAGTTAATGAAACATACATTCTGTGCTGTTTTCGTGTTTGTAACGTTACAGAACTAAAGCTAATCTGATCCAGTTGTTTTTTTCTAATTAATTCAGAAACGAACTTTAGCTGACCTGCAGAACCCATCTCAACAAATACTATACTTACTGTATTGTACAAACAGCCATTGTATTCGATAACAGTTTGGCACTGTTTAACGTAGTGATAGTTGATAGTCAAAAGTTTAATTAGTTGTACTCAGTTTTCTGGAAGTAAACATTGGTTATATGGTATATTGCTTTTACAATGCAAATTATTTCATACATAATGTGATTATTGTTAGTCGATATACTCTGAAACCGGAAAACATAATCAAACATTTACATTTGTTGCCCTCGATTCTAATCCAATTAAAATGATACCTGTAGGATTTCCCGCCAGGTTAAATACATTTTGTAAAGTTTTTTTTTTCTAGACAGTTTGAAAAAAAAACACATATATATATACTAATATTATGAAGAAGTAAACTTTGTTTGTTTGTTTATATGTAGAGGGTAATCTCTGGAACTACTGAACCAATTGAAAAAATAGTTTCACTAATAAAAAGCTTCACTATCCCCGAGTAGCATAGGCAGGCCCGGATTACCAATAAGGGGATGCTGAATACTACCCCCCGGAAAACTACCCCCTCAGGTGAAACGTGACGTCACGAAATCTGCCAACTAACCAATATGGGAGCCGTGTCCGCGACTGGAATACTACCCCCCCTAGCAAAAGCGAGTCGCCGGAATACTACCCCCCGGAAAACTACCCCCCCAAGCAGGTTCCTACAATTATACTGTTATCGGAAACATACTGTAACTAAACAGTTTAGGTTAGTCCTCTAGTTTTTTTTTTATTCTAATTATATAAAGTGATAATACAAACGCATCGAAACTTGAGTGTGCGTGACTAGAAAACTGCCCCCCCCGATCTCTGACGTCAAAATGACGTAGGAGCCTGCTTGGGGGGATAGTTTTCCGGGGGGTAGTATTCCGGCGACCCACCAATAAGGCCAACTAGGCCATGGCCTAGGACGCAGGCTTGTAGGGGGCGCAGATCGCGAGGAAAAACAAAAACAAAATTCAGTCAAGCGTGAGAAGCGAGCGTCCGGGTTTCTATGGCCTTGAAAGAGAGAAGGGGTGTTGAGGAGGGTCTTGCGGGGCCTGGTCCAAAGCCAGAAAGAAGACATTTTAAAAATATGCACATATTTTGATTGTCATTAGTAAATACATAGACAGTGTTGTTTATTTAGTAGTGCGTTTTATTTTTCAAAATGCTTTCTTTTTAGTCAATAGTCAAAATTAGTCAGTAGTAACAAATTACAAGTATTGGCTTTTCATACATTTTAGCATTTCAATCGTTGTTATTGCGTGATTGATATAAATTTTTTTTCTTGGAAAATAGTTCAAATGCATTCAAAATGGCTAAAAATAAAACTGTGTTAATAGCTCAAATAGCTCCCACAGAAGCTCTAAAACATGAGTTTTACAGTTAAATATGCAACAAAAATCCACACCCCCAGATCCACTGAAGGGGGCGTAATTTAAAACTTTGGCCTAGGGTGTAAATAGCTGCTAATCCGGGCCTGAGCATAGGCTATAATTCGTTATGAGTTGGAAAACGCTCATGTGTGAGGTGTGCTCTCATATTTCCATTAACACCTGTTTTCAAACTTTGAAGCAATTATTTGTATTTTTAACTTTTAGGTTAGGTTTTTAATAAAGTGTAGACCTGAGCCTTGCTGGTTAGTTTACCCTTTATTAAAACTGCTGTTATAAAATATATGAAATAATTTGATTTAAACATTTAACACTATTTACCATCTTACCTTTGGGGATATTATTAATCCTACACATTTATTATAAAGAAAACATAACATCATTATGTGAATAGAAGGCTCTAACAGGGTTGGACAGATTGTCAAATAAAAACAAAATTATAAACTTGATGAATCATAGCTAACACTCTCGATCAAGTTACTATTAAAAAAAAAATAAAAAATAATAAAATAATAATTAAAATCGGTTGAATCCGTTTGGGAGCACCGATGCCACAGGCAGGCAAGGAATCTGGTAATCCATATCAATACAGCATTAAAGAAGTACTAGAAAAAGTGTTAATACAATCTGTCGTTGCTTGGAATTATAAGTGAAGACATCTTTAATCGAAGAATTAATATTGTACATTGGTTAAGCGAAAAAAACAACATAATAATCGTTCGCACAAATAACCCATTTGATGTTTAGCTATGCATGGCTAGTTAGTAGATATAAAACTGTCGCATTAATTGTTTATTTTAGACCAATAGATTATCATGAATTTTCTTTCAATATTAGCGTCGACGATTGTATAATAGTTTTGATTGAAATATTATTTCTGAAACTTTTACTAAAATTTGAGTAACTACAGAAATGTGTATAATGCAAAGCAATACAACCCAAGTAATTAATTTAAATTAATACACTGAAAATAAAGCAAATAGCTTTTCTGATCCTTTATTAAAGCGTAGGAAAATAAAGTTAATCTTGTTATTAAAAGTACTAAGCTTTGACAGAATTCTATTCGTACACTCCTGAAGCCAATCTAGCATGAGATAAAAGAATAGCGGATAAAGTTATGACTACATTAATGGAGTATCTTTAATTAAATAATAAATCTAAGTGGTTTTATAGATTTTCAAAGTTTGGGTTTTATAACAATGGTTTACATGTGGCCGAGTTATTTGTGTTCCTAAAAGCAGAACTAAAGGAGAATTGAAGAAATTGTTTTTTCTATTGTTCGCTTAAACATGCTTTAGTGAACCTTCAGTACCATCTCTGCCATTACTAAATTGTACATTAGCTATTGTATCGTATTTGAATGTAATTTCAATAACGCAAACTTAACGGTATATTTCGATACAGCAGTTAAGTATCGATACTTTTATGAAAATCTATTGAGGAGTAAAATCGGTAAACAACCTTACCGGTCTAAAATGTAAGACTATAGAAATTTGTATTATTATTTTGTTGTTTTATTATATTTTTGAAGTGATGACTTCTATTGGCCCGTTGGGTACTTTCGCAGGACTATGTTTCTGAAATCGCGCGTCACGAACCTTTTGCGTAGACACAAGTCAGAGCGTGGAGAGGGAATAGGCGATACATAGTATATATAGACAATTAATCACTTGCTTCCGTGTAAAAATGTAGCTAGTAACGTTTCAAACGTAATCCTGAAGGCAATTCGCCCGGAAACCGTGCTATTTCTTACCGCGACCGGTATAAAAAATTACAATTTATATAAACTTTGCGCTATTTAAGACTAGGAACGTTTTAACTGGTTACTCAAAGTGCCATGCTATATTATCGCTTCTCGGCCTCCTGGCTAAGATCAAAGTGTAGCATCTGTTCTTATCAGCTTAATGTGTGAGTATAGTGTGAATCGTTGAGTTTTCTAACGGTATTCTGATTTAAATATTTCATATTGTGTTGGTGCGGTCATCGGGGAACGTTGTTGTGTGCTGCCACCTGCGATTACTCAGAACTACTAGCCCATAGGCTGTTTACTCAACGTAACGTCGAGTATATTGTGCATCGGTGAGCGTTTGAATACTTTTAGTATGATTTGAATAAATTAACAGTTAATTTGAATAAGTAGAAAATATAACTTAAAATCATTTGTCTTATATTTTAATAGTACTAAAATTTCAGTTTTAAATATCTCGTCACATCTTTTCACGTTATTTACTATATACATAGAAAGTAAATCATCATATAGATAAGAGTGTTGCATATTTTTTGTTAGTTTTGTTAATTCAGAAAGTTGGTTAGTACATTGAGAGATACAATTATATTTATTATTATTTGATGATTTTTCCATAACTTTTCTATAACTTTTTTAAATGGAAAATGTATAACCTTTGATTACGCATTTTTTAAGTCTGATAGACAGAAGGGAAATAATATTATTTTTTGAAAAATTAAAACTTTTTAAAATAATTAACAATTTTAAATAATTAACAATTTAAAATTTGTTTAAAGTTTCTAAAATGTCTTATAATCTTTAGGAAATTTAAAACCATATTACATTTTTTTAGTTAAAGCTAAAG
>JAGFPH010000805.1:265358-283696 GCA_018207615.1 Philaenus spumarius
AATTTCTAATATAAAGGAAATTATTTCACATTTAGATATTGAATAAGAAAGTTTCATTTAATTAATTATTTTGAAATCTTTGCTTGAGTTTTTAAGAGAAAATGTTAAAGCAAATAATTGAATTCTCAAACAAAATTTCAATTTATTTTTTTTTTAATTATTTATTTTGATTTATTGAACATTACAATCTTAAGATACAGCTTAAATAATAAGTAAAGTGAGACAAGAAACATACTGCTAAATCATAATCTAGGTTCTAGATATATAAATATTATACTATCTAAAATTATAGTATTGAGCCGGCATAGTCTTCTTATATTCAGTTCCGTGTCCAGTAGATGTAAAGCTTTCCCGTTAACATGGATAAGAAGTCCCTTTTTATGTCACATTACAAAATCCTTGATAAAGACTCCCACCAATTTCAAATTTCAGTCCGAATGTAACTCATCCTTACGCTGTTGCCATGTTGCACGTTTTAACTTCGTTGCACCAATAGTCGATTGGATGTCATTTTACATCCCCATAGCTCTCCATGCTTTTAAATTGGTCTAATGTAATATTTATATAAAGTAATCGATTGACGTAAATGTCCAATTGCACTTTTATTCCAATTAACCAATAAATTTGACGTACTTAAACAAAATTTGTAAAGCTTTTTTCACGTGAAGGTTACATATTAGGCGTTTATTATAAGGAACATTTCTAGATATTTTACTAAATCATGTTGTTGTATTTTCTCATTGTTTATTTCAATGCCTTCCCTTAAATTATGTTTGAAAATTATTTATAAAACAAATAATCATTACAAGTAAGTAAAAGTTTGTATCTAGTTTAAACATAACTTATAAAGTTGTTAGTATTATAAAATAATAATCGAATAAGCATTACTCATAACTATAGTAGGTTTTAAATGAGCAATGACCATTGTTCTGTGGCAATATTCAATATGTATGTTAGCATCCTGCGTAACTAAATATTTAGTAATATCATCCATGGTCTTCTAGTATAAAAATTATATTTGAGATGTTTTTGCTGAGCATGATAATACATCTATTATAAATTTATAAAATCGAAGTTATAATTTTGAAGGAAACAATCATTTAATAGAGTTTTATTTATAATAAATAATGATAAATGAGAGTGTGTATTTTTATAAAATTTAATATTTATTTATGAATTTTATTCCACATCTAATCAAGTTGCCTAGATACAGTCTCAATACTAGTTTCAAGCTTACATAATACATTTTACTTTACTTTAAGGTAGGGACTCTTAAGTCGTGTGTACAAGATGCCAGTTGACGAGACAGCTATCAGAAGACAATCGCCTGGCATACAATTATTGGCTACGTGTGACACTTCGGTCTAATTGCCTAGCCAGTTACCCTTACAATGGAAAAGACAATCTATTGTCTTTAGAAGCAGACCTAGGAGAACCAACGGTTCTTAACTTTGCCCCTCAACATGCATAGCCAATATTGTATAATTGACGCCTTGCATAACAGTCCAGGCTGTGTCGTTTTGTGTGGTAGTAAACTTGTGTCAAAAGAGAGTTGCATCCGCCTGTGCGGTATTCATAATTTAATCACTCCATTTTTAGAGTAAGTTATTATTAACTTACTCCAGTATTTGTAAGTGTTTTCCATAACTACTTCCCAAAGTGGAGTGACGACCCTAACACAAAATTCAATGAGCTGTATGCTCAGCTGGAACATCGGTGTTTGTAGGACTAGTACACGGATACAATGCTCGTCAAATGGCACTCTCTGAGATGACCGCTAAATTTAATATTCAAGGATTTAGTATTTCTGAGGTCAAAGCCTCATTACAAAGCTTATTACAAATTTACTTTAATTCCTCATGGGACACACAAAATGTCACGCACTCGGCAATTTCTCCTCGTGTACTACATTAGCAATAATTTACACCGCGTGAACAGTCTCTCGTTCAATTTGACTGACCAGCGACTCTAAATTGTCCAGCGACTCTGTCCAGCAATCGTTATAGGACAACTGTTCTCGACATTCTTCTTATAAAATGGCGTTGTGTAAACGCGGCTCTAAATATTTCCGGTCATTGTCAACTGGCTTTTAGAAACATACATTAGGCAACCTCTTTAAATTATTTTAAACATATCCAATGTAAATATGTTACCTTTAGCTCATAATTAAGCTCGTAATATTTAATCTAGCTAGACCTAAGTAATAATTTTTATCGGATATGGTTTTTACTGACCCTTTTTAAATGCATATAAAATTCTTATTATGTTCCTGTAATGTTGTATATAATAATGGCATTAATTTACCATGATTTACTAATATTATTTAAATATATATTAGTATGTAATTAAGATTCAATAATATTTATATTTACTTATTACCTTGCGTACGTTGCTACGAAGTACATTATAGAATAACGAAAAAAACGTTTTAGATAATATATTATCTGGAAACAAAAATATAATCTTTAATTAAATATTACAACTTTTATTAAATTTAACACGTGCAATTGTTTTAAAGCGTTATTAATAACTATTATTATACTTTAACAAATCAATGTAGCATGATTGATAGTGAAATTGAATTTAAAAATTAAAATAATATATTTTTGAATAATGCTTGTATTTGATTTAGTTATTTTTTAAATAATTTTCGCATTTAAACTGTTATATTCGTGTATAAGATACTGATAATTAATTGTACATATGATAGTGATACGGTTAATTAGTTAATTATTATATTAGGGTTATGTTAACAATACTAAATTCCTAAAAGGTAGGCAACTAAACAGAAATAAAATTATTATTTTTTAGTGTTTGTAAAGGATGTGGCAGTCTCTCTAATTAAGTAAACAATGGCTTAATTTCAAGTCAATATTTATATTCTTTATAAAATACAATTACAATTGTTTAATTATTTACTCTCATTTAAAACTAAATAAAATAATTTTAAAATTAAATTTACTTAAAACAATCAACTTGATGAGTAACAAATTGTATCAACAAATTAAAACCAAACCTTAAGCAACCTATGGTTAGTTAAATAAATTAATATTAAACAATACTCATATTAGCCGCAGTGAGTACATTTTTTAAATTTGTATTTCTATTGAGTTTAAGAATTGCTTTATATATTTCTATCCAAGATGTTGCTGGTTGGTTGGTCTTGTTTATGTTTTTATAAAACTATTGCACGGAAATGTCTTTGATCGATTCTTATGATGTATTTTGAATTGCAATGTAAATTTGTATTACGATTGTTTTCCTACTGATAAGATTTAATGTAATAGAAGTTAAAAATACATTGTAGCTACTCTAAGATTCGTAGAGTAATTAAATCGACTCAGAATATGATAAAAGTCATTAAAACGCATTTCATATATTCGGTAAATAGCATTTTATCAATAATTTAAACATAATGTGGAGCTCCAACAAACATCCCTTTTATACCTTTTTATTTGTATTTGTTAAAAGACCAAGACTGTAATGAGTCTTAATTTGTATTCAGTAATCAATAAACGGTTTGTAAAATGAGTGGCATTTTTAAACTTACGGATGATAAGTGATCTGAATTGCTCAATAAATGTAATCAAATTTCTGACGATGACACATTTTTCATAAAGAGGATTCTGTTTTTATCACTGATGTTGGGATTCGTGCAGATGGTAGAAAGTAGAACCCGGTCCTTCAGAAAGTAGAAAATGTGAGTCTTAAAATTATTGAGGTTCCGCAGATAAGATCACCAGGAAATGTCACGAAACAATACGTGTCTGGGCTATACCCGTGTTTTAAAAAGTAGTAGTTTGTAAATAATTCAATTAATAACATAAAATCTTAACAGTATGTACAATTTATTTTGTACTTACTCATATAATTTAAATTAAACTTAGTTTGTTAAACTTTTGTCTATCGATTAGTTTCCGTAATAAATAATAAACAATTACTGAAAAATATTTTGTATTGTGGGCCAAAGAATAATCTTCTAATATACCAGAACTATGAATGTTTTAGATTTATCTCCGTCTACTCTACATATTCTGTAATTATAAAATCAAGCTGTCTTCCCTGATTAAACGGATTTTAATGGATTACTGGGATTTAGCACTGAAACTTTTTTTTGCTTTGCACTCTATCACTACTTTCATTAGATCAAAAATAGGTATTCTTAAGTTTTGGAAGTTTTGTTTACATATGTAATAATATATATATATATACAAATTATATGTATACAATATTTGCGGTACTTCTTTTAAAACATACCGCAAAAGTCCTCTTTTGAGATATGTTTTTAAAGTTGATATATCACAAAATGTTGATGTCCAATTTTGATGATCTTTGTGCCAATATGTAGCTTAAAATTGCCCCTAAGAATTCATGTATTTTCATAGTTGTAAGTATATAGGAACTTATAAAAAAAATTAGGGTTTCGGGAAAAAATTACCTTATATAATGTATGTATTTTTTGTTTTTGCCAGTAAATACATGACAAATCTAACGAAAATACATGATATTTTAGCTAATAGTCTTGTAGCTAAATTACAACAAAATTAACTATTCTAGGTATAATGGCTCTCACAGAATATTACCAAATGTATCTGAAAACAAGACAATTCTCAACTTGCGGTAAATGGAGGTCAAAGTTTTACAATAAAACAAACTCTTTATTTTTAGCAAAGCACATTATTTCAACCTACTTTATTAGCAATGTATGTTATTTATGCTTTGCATATACAGAAAGTATCTATATTTAGTAAAATGGAATTGGTATACATTATTTTAATGATTTATGAAATATATATCTCGACTGTAAAATATGATTTTCCTACCACATTTTTCAAATTCACCAGGAGCATAAGTTAGGCCTTCTCTTTCTTTTCTCTTTTCTTCTTCTTCTTCTAGTATAGCTGGTTTATTTTTCGTATTTGAAATTTTACTTCTTTTCTTTTGTTGCGTCAAATTTCTTGGCAATTTCCGAAGTGCTACTTCCGGGACTGCAAAAAGGCCACAGGCCTGCTGAGTTTCAATTATTGTTTTCATATAACTAGTGTTATACTGACAAATTCCCTCACTTATACAGACTCATTTATAAATAAAATATAGACTAAGGTAACATAATACTGAGAAAATCTGAAATATCAACTATGTCGAGTCTTACAAAATAATATATTTATTTATAAAAAAAAACAATATGTGTACTTTTTTTAAATACAGAAGAGGCTAAAAAACAAAAGTAATAAATAACAACATTTAAAAAAAAAATAAATTGTTTGCCCATTTTAAGGGCTGAATCTCTTTAATTGCATTTTCTATTATACCCAAACATGAGTAAATTCTTAAGGAGTGAATAAATTATTTAATTTATATCTATAAAAGTAATCTGTACACAACCACCAAAGGTTAGTCATTAAATTGAATACTACTTATACTTTAATTAAGTCAACTCTGATTAATTTGTATTTTCCATAATAATTTGTGTAAACCTAAAGTTAATTAATTGAGGACGTAATCCCAAGACTGTTGCAGAACCTGCAATCTAAATTAAAATTGCAGGATGATGGAATACTTAATATAGTTCAACATTATTTTTTATGTATATTTAAAAGATATATTTTTGTATTACAGACGTGCTACTCCAGTGCTATCCAATGCATACAGACTTTTATATTTGGATTTTGTACTATACACATTGATAATATGTTGTTTTATTACTGTATATATATATATATATATATATATAGTATTGTTGCGTATTAAATTTACTTTTTTGCAATATATAATATGCGATTATCATTAGTAATACTTTTATCGAATTTTTGCCTTACGATTTAATTTAATCCAACTTTTTTGCTTTGATATTCGAATGCTTTATGCCAATAAAATAATATATAATATTTATATACTCTCTCTATTAAGCATAATAAATAATTATTGTATTGTTTGTTAAAACTTAGAATCGAATATAATTACAGACAAAAGGCAATTACACGTAATCAAATTAAATTTCCCTCTTTAGGAGATTATGCTTTTTTTTAGATATTTATTAAATCCAGTGAAAACATTGTTCTGCGATGTTGAAGGCTTAATGCCTAAACTGAATATTAATTTCTATTTATCTGGAAACAAACAAAGTATGATTATTTATGAATGATTTTTTTGATCAGGTCATAAAAAGTAAAGCTAACCTATTCAAAAGAGGAATAGATAGACAATATTAACCTTAAAGTATGTAAAATAAATAATTGCAATAGAAATGTATTATTTCTGTCACCATGATGAAATGTATTTGATAATATAAAATGTTTAGATATTAAACATTCAATACTAAAGTAGTTTAGGTCATTCATTTAATGGAAGCCATCTATCAAAACTGAGTTTACCCTTACCTAAATTATTTATCTACGTCATTTATTAGTAATATTTAAATAATAATATGTTTCCCTACATCTCTTATTATTTTAAATTTATATATTTTAAATAAAATATAACTTCAAAAATATTAGAAATACATTTGATTTTACAATTATTCTTTACTACATAAAATATAAGTAAGCGTACTTTTTCTATCTGGAAAACATTAACTAACTCAGTCCAAATTGAATGTAATTATTAGAAGGGTTTTATTTTTGGTTCATTAAAACATACGAGTAACTATTGAAATTGTTCTATTTAGGACTAAAGAGTGAGTTTACTCTTTCGTAATAAATTATTAATGGAAAGATGATCAAATGAGGATGTCCATTAAAGTTCTGAAACCATTCCAGAATTTTAAGGTTCTTACTGGCGTTTTTGCCCTTTCGTGTTTAAATAGTCTAAGTAGTAAACAATCACCGATAATTTATGAAAAAATAAGCATTTGATGTTTGTGTTTAAGAAAAATCAGCTAAGCCATATTATGTTGCTATTTATGTTGGTTAAAGTAGGTACACAGTCCACTAATTATGTTAACAAAGCACGGTATTATAACGGATAAGTACATACTTGGGATAACAATGCAAGTTTATTTAACTGATTGGTTTTAAAAATGAAAGGCTAAACCTTCTCTAAATTATATTTAGGTTTGTTTTCTAAACTTCACTCAAAGTTCTTAAGCGGGATCATACAGGTTGATAATAATTAATTACAGGACGATCGTTTACTCACTAAACCTTGAATAAATAAATTATATTTAAGGTTAAGTTCTCAACTTCGATCAAAGTTCTTAGGTGGGATAATATAGTTTGGTAATAGTTACAATAAGATCGTTCACTAAAAACTGTCTACTGTTTTATAATAATTAATACAACTTGATTGTATTAATTGAAATGTATCAAGAATTTTGTTATTAAAAAATAATTTCATATAAATCAACTGACGAATTGATAGGTTGTTATTGTAATCTTCAATTAAACAAGTAGTCATATTATTTCCAGAGACAACTTTTTGGGTACTACTTCATTTTCTTAAACAAGATTTATTTTCAAAGTGACTTATATTTTGTTTGTTTTTACATTTATTTAAAAATTATAATGGTAAATTATTATAAAAACTGTTTTATTTCTTCATTATTTAATTTGTAATTACTTTATTGTATTATTATTATTTATAGTTATATTTCAAATATCGAAAAAAAGCTTAATTATCTTTAGCAGAATAATTTTTATAGTAGTTATGATTTTAAAATATGATGAGTTTGATATGACACATTTAGTGTATCAGTACTCAATCCTTTAACTGTTAATTATTTTCAGTTTAAAATTTCACTATATTAGGTAAAACTTCTTGATTTTTAAGAATAATTGTTCAGCTATAACAAAAGTTTATAATGTATTGAATTTAAAATAAATGCATTCTTGAGGCCTTCCAGTTTACAAGTAGCCTCTGTTTTTACAACCCGTGTACAAACCGTGCGGGATTTTTCTAGTTCGAATACTAATAAATGTCGATTTTAGAGTGGACGAAAGATCAGCGAAAACTTTCATGTTTTCAACAAATAATGTTCAACAATAATTAGAAAACCCTTAACATTAGTGGAATTGACAACCTAAAGTAACTATTAAATTCTTGTAAGCTCAACACAATAATAACATTGGCTCTACGACAGAATATAAACTTCAGTGATTGTGCCCTGAATTGCTAGGCTTTTACAAAATGTTTTCTTATATATTGGTGGTATCGTAATAAGGTGAATATTTTAATCTGTATGACAGTAATGTATACACGGTGTCTCAGAACATATTATTAATACTTTATTATTATATTGTTTCTGTGCCAAAAATAATTTACACAATAATGTCCGAAAGTTTTCATTTTTCCATATAGCCGTTACGTTTTACTTTAAAAACTAATTGCTATCCTAAATTGAAGTTTATTTGGAGTTTTACACCATAAAGGCAAAACTCTTGTTTTTTTCAACCTTCAAATCCAAAATTGTTGCTAGTTTTGTTGAAAATCTGTAAAACCATTTATTCTAAAAAAACAAAACAACAATTTACTTTAAAAAAAACCCAGAAAACAGAGTATTTATAATGACAAATATAATAAGCTTTGAATTTTTGTATGGGATAAAATACAGTGTGACAAAAGGACATTGTCAAACTGTCCTGGTGCAGCAGTTTGAACACCTGTTATAAGAAATACAGGTTAGTAAGTTTAAGCCGTTTTATTGTTTAATGTAATTACTAGTGCTATTGTAATACCAATCATTAATACAATATAAAAAGATGTTTATTTTAGTAGCTGTTGATTTTATGTATTTCACAAATTCATTGTTTTAAATTCACAGTAAATTTCGTAAGTATTAGAACCAGGTTCTGACAATTTTAATGAGCTGCCATTTTTTACTGGGTTGAGATAGAAAGCTCTAGTTTCTTCTGTTAATCTTCTTTAATCAAGACCTTTATTTAAATTTAACAGGGTGTATCCATACTGTATAAATGTTGTATGAAAAAAAATGTATTGTTCAGTCTAGTTTTATGTTTTATATATTCTTTTTCGAAACACATTTAAAACTCAACTTTTTTTTACTGAATGATTACTTTAAATCCCTTTGTGGGACTATCGGATTTGAAGTGGCATGACTCCTTTATCTATTTAAATAATATGATACAACACTTTATAATTGGATTTTATATGATTGAAGCCAATTTATAAATACAAATAATTAATTACATTTAAAACACTTTTATTATTTGCACGTAATTTGTTATAATTTGCAGTTTAATAAATGTCTTATTTAATTTTATTTTTAGCATTATTTGAAATGTTTTGTATTATAAGACTTGGTAATTTAGTCATAACTATCCGAAACCTGTAGCTTAGCCCAGTATTTAGAGTATCCAAAAAGTGGTTCAGCTTACATCAATTTAATTACGGATACAATTTTTTTTCTAGGATCGTTTGGTATGGTGTGGGTATGCCAGATCTAATTTTGTGAATTCGGAAGTGTGGGGAACAACTTTTGGGGGGGGGGGGGGAACTCGACATTTTCGGACTTTTTCAGTTTTTAGCTCATAACTCGAAAACGGTCCATATTTTGGAACAAAGCACTTTAGTAGATTAAAAAAGACAAAATTACGCTAGATCCTCTTTAATGGGGTTGGAGACGGGACAGAGTCGGACTCACCCCCATTCTATAATGAAAGAATCTGCTTCCCAAGAGCTTCTGAAACTGGTGTTCTGCGTGTGCAAAAATGGAAGCAAGTCAGGCCTCCACTGTGTGCAAGAACTGTGTGGGCAGCTCCATACATCGAACTCGAAGTAGACTTGGACGGCGCCTCGCTGAGGAGGAAGATGAGGATGATCCTGATGAGGAAATTTGGAACGAGGAAGTTGTGGAGGAAGAATCGACGATGTCCAACCTGATCAGCAAAAAAAGCCAACCAGCATGAGGAAGAAGAACCTCAACCGGAACCATCAAAAAGTCAAAAAATTTAAATTTTTTCATTATCTATTTAATTGTGTTGTTAAGCTTGTGATACTGCATGTGTTGTTGTGAAGCAGTGTAGTTCTGGAAAATATCTGGGTATTTTTATTTTTGATAGTAATTATAAACTTGAAAACTCATATTTTACACTTGAAGGGTAGATTGAATAGTATTCTTAGATTATTTTTCTTCTTAAAAGATGTTTGCCTTCAAATTATACGACAAGTGTATTTTGATTTATTTTATAGTATAACGCAATACGGAATTGCTTTGTGGAGTAGTACTTGCCAAATCAATATAACAACGGTCTCTATATTTCAAAAGAGAATTGTTAGAGTTATAAAGTGAAAGTCAAAAGCTGAAAATTCCTAACCTCTTTTTGTGGAACTCGAGATATTGCCAATAAAGTGTATGTATATTTTATTAGGTAATGGAGCTGTTTTATATAGGAAGCGGTAATATTCCAAGTAGGATTAATGAATGTAAGAAAACATTTAGAAATTAGACAAATTTAAAGATTACAAAACCAAATTTTACTTTTTTCACTAAAACTTTTGAGGTCACCGCACCCAGAACAATTAATCTGTTACCAAAGTTTATTAAATACAGTTTTAACAAAAATGATTTTCTAAAAAAAATAAGAAAGTGGTTGCTTGAACTGCCAGAGGTTGATTTTCTATTAGAAATTATTATATAGGCCTAGTCAAAATTATACTCATCGTTTTAATTATGAAGTTCATCTCTTGATATACATGTTTTACACTTTGTGATCTTCACTAATTAGGTAATATTTTAAGTAATATTTTCGCTCAAATTCTGTTAAATATTTTTTGATTTTTTCTGCAATTTTCTACACAGGCATAGCTTTTGTTGCCTATTTTTTTATTTGCGGTTTTGCGTGATGAAGTGCGTATGTTTTTGTGTATTATATTTTCATGCACATTTTAATGTTCTTTTCTTTAAGTTATAAATTATAATTTGTTTATGTATGTAGATATAAGTGTTTTTACCTGTTGTATTCCAGTTATAAGCAATTTTTTAAGTTTTGATTTATTTACACTGATATTATAAGATATTAGTTTTTTATTTTTCATCATACACCTAATTACATATATTATTGTAATATTTTGTTAAAGTTTGTCTTTTTTTGTACAATTTGTTTAGTCATTTGATATTTTTGTGTATAACTTGTTTAATCATTAATTATTGTTTGTGTATCTATTAAAAAGGAACAATCAATTTTTAATTTCAATAAAAAAATATATTGTAACCATTACTTTAAATAAGTGCAATTCTTAAACTTTTGTGTAACGTTGGAAATAAAAATAAATAAATAAGTAGGAACTTTCCTGTAGTTTAAGTGACTTTCCTGTGAGTCAATAACATTACTTTTATAAGTACTTACGTCTGTCTCTTTCCCGATAACTTGGTATAATATGGATTTACAAGTACTGTATATACAATACCTACTGCGCTTAGATAAAGGTCTTGAAGCAATAAAATATATGTAGGGAACAAGAAACCAGTACTATGAATAATTATTTAGATTTTAAAATGTGTACAAAATTCCTTAGACAGTTTTCAGATGCATTCAGATGGCATACCTAAGCCTCAGAATGAAGTCAGAATTGATTCCCAGACTCATAGGCATCGAAAAAGAGAGAAAACCCTATAGTGTGAATTTAAGGTTTTCCCCAATTTTGTTGTATGAGTTGGTTGCTGAACATTTCGAGGCAATTTGCCCCCCAAAAGTTGTCCCCCCCACTTTAGATGTCGCAAAATTAGATTTGACATACCCACACCATACCTAGAATTTTTTTTTTTTTTTGCCGCAATTAATGTAAGCTGAAACCTCTCTATATTATACTGGGCTAGCTCCATAACACCTCGAACGAGAACTGCAGAGTACCAAGGTACGTTAATTAGTCATTCAATCTTGTGTGTTGAACAACAACCAAGACAAAATTTCAGTTTTTGTCCGTAAAATTGTTATTATGTATCAAATAGAACAAATTCAAATATACCCGTTTTGTTTTCTATATTGTATTTTTTGTTTAAAGTCACCAGTTTTTGAGAAATATAACTTCGAAAATGTTAAAAGTCCTCCATTTTTTGTTAATGGTTGGAAAATATCTTTTGTAATTTTTCCTAAATGTTTCAAACGTTATGGAAATTTTAAATTTATTAGATCAATCAGTTTTTGACATATACATTTAAAGTTGAAAAAAACAAAATGGTATCTGTGTAACTAAATTGACTTTCAGACATTTCAATAATATTTCAATTTCAGATATTGTAAATTGTCTTTGGTTCAGAAAAGAAACCATATTTAAATGGTGGTGGTAAATTTTTTTCGAAACAACCAACTATGCATATTTCCATAGTGTACTAAAATATCAAAATGTTTCAACTTTCAATTCTCATTATAATTTTAACACAGACAATAAGACACTTGGTTTCCATTTTTAATACTCTTTTCTAAATAATAGTAAAATAAATAACTATAAATGATATATAGGTACAATTTCCTTGTAATTGTGTTACCACCTACGGTTGTATAAAATAGTATTCAATTGTTTATATTTTCGTTAAATAAAAGCACACTGTTTATATGTTTGTGTATATTATTTCTAATATGCATTGTTTTGTTTTTTTATAGGTACGATGGAATTTATAAATTTATTCTCTCTATATTAATGGTAAGTGGAAAATACTTGTGTTAAATATTTTGTTATGTAAACATACAATATTACAATACAGTATATAAAATAATTGTAATGTTTAGTAATAAATGCAAATATTTCTATTCTATTGCGCTGTGTTAATTAAATTGAATTAATATCAATGGTATTTCGTAAATTCTAATCAATACTAAAAGTATTAGTTAAAGTAAAAATGAGTCGTCCTTGTTAAACATTCAGGTACATAAAAATGTTAAAATCTCTCTTTAGATATAGTTTATAATGTGTCATAAAAAACTTCGCTGGTTAAGTCAGCTTCTAAATAATGTAATACCCCCTTCCGTTTGTCCTGATTTTATTAAATTATTTACAGCCTGAGTATGAAAACATGGTGATCGGAAGAAAATAATACCTCACTGCATTATAGGATACAAATATTTACACAAACTGTTAAAATAACTGATTATGTTATACTATATTACATAAACATAATCATATTATATTTACGCATAAAACGAGACTGCCAATAATTAGACTAAGTGCAATTAGTTTAAGAACGTATCTATCTCGTATGTATTTGTATAAAAATCTTCTAAAATATATATAGTATTTCATTAAAACAATATTTGTATGTTTTGTATACGGAATTAGTTTTACAGATTGACAACTATTATTTATTCGTAACATCAACTCCTATAAAAGCGAGTGTACGTGTTATTATGTTAACTTAAAGAAGAAATAAATATTAGTTTAACTTAATAATATAACAGCTGATTTCACCCATCATGATTACAATAAGTAAACAAAACCTAGCTTAGATTATACTTTGGGGTTATGTTTACAACTTCAATCAATAATATAGCCTATAATATTAATAGCTTCTAAATCATTTGATCTATGAATATGGAATAGAAGGCAATTAAATGGTAATATGTTAATCTTTCTTTAATATATATAGGGTAATAATATACATAAACACAAAATCTTTAAAAAATATTCCTACAGTTTTATAGTCCTTATAATTGTACACAATTAACGAGTTAAAAATACCCGTCGGCATAGTTAGGTAGGTAGGCCTAGATAAAGTGTGTTGTTTAAATAGTATTTTGTATAAATGATATATTTCTGATGTGTATCTAATTAATCCGCCTGTGATTTTTCACGGGGATTTACTAGTAATGTTTTATAAATTTTAAGAAAGTTATGTATACAGTTTAATGTAAAATTAATAGATAAATAATTAATGTAATGCTCTTTAACAACAAACTGTTGATTAGATACATTCACTATAATTACAATCTACTGAAATAATAAATAAGTTCAAACTATTGTGAACTCTATTCTGCTGGTAGTTAATTTCACAATCGCATTGTACTTAAAATTATCAAATATTGATCGCACGTTTGATACATAAAACGGAATAGTTAATTGTCGTCCCCAAATAGACAAGGGTCAATACTCGAATAGTGTAGTGTCCCTTCTCGCTTGGTAACCTGAGCTTCGGTTGTATTGATTTACAATCTCTGATGTTCTACCTTAAACATTGCTGCCATACTAACTCCTATTCAACTGAATTAGCTTTCCGTAAATCATCAGTTGAGCACAAAAATGAAATTAACCTAAGATTATAGGGAGTAAATCATAACTCTTTAGTTTGTAACGATTTAACTGTTCAAGAAATATTAATTTCTCTCTGGTGTAGGGGGGTGGGTGGTATTAATTTTATCTTTTTTTTAATGCTGATACACTTTTATAACGTACGTGAAACTTATGTCTACTATCATTGCAATTCATTATATACCTCAAATCCATTGTGTCTTTGTGTTGTTTACGAACGTGGTTTGCACACTAGTTGTATCTTTCAGAGCAACACACATACAAAACACCAACACAACCCTCACATAAACCGTTAAACTCGTTGCCTGTGTAACTACTTACTTATATTTTTTCGGGATTATTTGGGACAGTGCAGTAAAGATTTGATTTAATTACATTGTATGATATAATAATAAAATAAAATATACTTAAATTGCCATGTATCGTACTTGTTTAAATTTATAATTTCATTTTGTGTGTTAACTAATTTTAGATTCGTTTTTTTATCGTTATTTATTATTGTATTTTTATCAATGATTAACTATGTAAATATATTGCAGTTCTTTTGTGTTAATTTAGTCTCAAGTTTAGAGTTTTACAGGCACCATGCCCTAAACGATGTTTTTGTGGCAGATCCCCCCCACCTTATACAATAATTATTTAATAATAGATTAGTAACAACGACTGGATATATTTTCGTAGCGATTGTGATAAATAATTTCTTGTACATAAACAGTATTTGATGACACAGTTTGTACTTAGAGGGAGAGCCAGCTTAAGGTTAAATATTGAAGCCGAATTTGGTCTGTCAGTAACCTTATACCTTGGAGAACCTATAATACTTCAACAACAAAATAGCTACAATAAAACATATCAAGCTATCAAATATATACGATTCCATTTTAATAAATAAACTATTAACTAAGCACAGGAAGAAAACCAGCAAAATGGAATCCATTATTAAAGAAAAACTAAATACTTCTCTTCGAAATTCAAAAGTAGTCTAAATCGTCCTATCAGCAACACTTTCCACTTACACGGCTACAAAATTGCACATCGATGTTCAAACAATTTAAGTAATTTTCTACAAATCAAACTAAACAATAGCAATGACAAATTTAAAAATTGTGTAATATAAAAGATATCATAATACATACAGAGACATATACAAATTTGCAGATAATACTCAACGCCAAAAAGCGACCACATTGTATATATTAGAAGAATTCCAGATCTATAAAGATTATACAAATTATCCAAATAATATGTTAAGCGACAAATTGAATTTTTCTTAAAACCCTATGTATGATATAATCACCGAACTAAAGAAAACAACAAATACCATTTGTTTAGGCTTTGAACCTTATTATTAGAATCATACCGATTCACATCCAGTGTACTACCTGCAGCGGGACAGGAACAACATGATTAATGTGGCCACTAAGATTTTTATTTTTATGTTTGTTTAGGACGAGTTATACTTAGATTTTGTGTAGGCCTATGTATAGTGTCATGTGTAACGTGTAAAGTGTTAGTACAAACATAAAGAAGTTGACGGTATTCTTAAAAAAATGCTTTTGAGGCTTAATGTAAATATTATCAAAATATAGTAACAATACTTTTATAAAGAGATAAATAATAAATATAAAATGTATACATAATGTAATTAGATTTAACAATTTAATACAGAACATGTTACATTAGGAAATATAAATTTAATTAATCCGATTTTTGATAATCAATTATTGACTCTAAATTTAAACTTGCACACATTAAACTGATTTCGATAAAAACTTTACCATAAATTCCTCGAAGAGGTTGAGTTTGGGGAAAATATGAGCTGATTAAAGAAAGATCACGTGTTCTGGAGTTATTTACAAACCTAAAAATGGTAAATTTTAAAAATGATTTAAAGAAATCGAATACATACACATTTTACATAATCTATAATATATTGATTTTGTGTTTTATAAAACTGCCTTACACACAACACTATTCAAATAAAGGTGTTAATGATTGAGATAAATGAAATAATATAATAGGGAAGTAGAATATGAATATATTGTAAAAGAAATGGTGACTGTTGTAGAATTTATTTTGACTTATTTGTAAAACTATAATTTAAATCTATATTCCGTAAATAAATGTAATAGTCTTTTTTCCTCTCTTAGTATGCATTGGAGGTTTAAAATATCTGAAATATTACTTAAATTAATTTGGAGTTATTATTTACAGTAATAAATACAAATAAATGTGTTTCATAAATTATATAAAAAGTTATTTGAATTATACTGACATCTCTTTATTATTTATTTTTTTCTAATATTAAAAAATCACAAATATGTGATAGTATAGTATTGAAAATATTTATTTTAATGCGGTAAATTCTATAAACACACCTGATCAATTTAATTTAAACTAAGTATCGTAATAATAATGTACTAAGCTATTTAAGATAATTTAACTAAACTAGATTTGTTAAAAATTTAACATTTCTGAAATTTATAAATTTACCAACATGTGTGTTTATAGTATGACAAAATATGAAGTTTTCTGAGTATATATCATTACGCGTTATCAAATAAATATTTTAAAGAAAAAGTACAAATTATTTGCATGAGCTTAAGTTAGTTAATAACAACAACTCAGTCATTTAAGTTTACGTTTGCTATTTACTGTTTCTATCTTAAATTGAAGTTTTCATTTTATATAAAAAGTTAATAAACAGCCTGAAAACGCAATTAATTTGCTGCCTCTCTAAGTCGAAAGCTTAAAAGCTTCTATTGTTGGACAGAAACATTCTTAGACCATTGTGTGGTTACTGCCCGGCCAAGTAACACCTAACAAAAATGGGGCCTGTCTCGGAAGACTCCAGTCATTTCTGCTACCTTGGGATTAAATCGACTGAACACCTGCTGTGCGAGTGTGAGGCTCTCGTGTGCTTGAGATTCATGGTACTTTTTTTTGCCCGAAAGAGGTCCTTGGTGTTGATCAAAAGACCCTCCTTGGTTTCATGAGAGACCTGGGAGGTATCCGGGTTGCTCATTGAAGGGAAAATCTTACCGCAATAGATCCTCGTGAGTCGCAGTGGTAGGGAGGCCTTGTATACCTCTATCCCCTATAAAAAAAAAACGGATTTAGTTAAGGTATTGTACACAGAAATGTTGACAAATCCCTTAAAAACTTATAAAAAAGCCATTTGAAACTTTTAAAAACAATATTTGAGTTATTTTGTGTTTACACTTTATTATGAAGCATGACGATCGTTAAGCTTGATGTCTTAATTTCTTCCATTAATTGTTATGGTAATATGACTTTTGTGTACCAATAAGTGATAATTATGTAATAATCGTCTCATCGCATCTAGATCTGATAAGTCAGTACGGTATATTTTTTTTATTAATAATTATTTTTTAGGAGAAGTAAAAGTTGATCTATAAAAAATTTTACATTTTTTGCTTCGGTTACAATTCTTTCTATTGTTCGTGGAGCCACGTGTTTTGCTTCATGAACTTTATCAAGCGCTTTGTATTTTGCCACATTTGGTTCACTTACATGAAAGTAATCAACAACATTAAAACGATTTCCCTTGCCTGGCTATGTAGAATTTTACATTTTCCCCCAACTTTAGATATTTGTCATATAGACAAATTACGTTAAAAACAATTATCTAAAGTAAGGCGTTTAAAAAAAATAGTTCTACATTATCGAAAATTATGATTTATATTAACTAACACAACTTATCACTTTATAAAACTTTTCCATTATTAGTTAACACTTACAACCACTATTGTCACTCAACACTACGAAATGATCTACTCTACTCCACACTTTCTCTAAAATGCAACTAAAGAGCGATGTGATGAATTTGAATCCTTGTTATGACAGACATAACTATTTTTATGCGTTTTCCGGATACTAGGAAATCCCGTTGTAAATAACTATCCCTTGTCTAATGGATCTGAGCGTTGGCAATTCGAGACGATTTGCCTTTTAGTAAAAATATATGTGATTCATTTTTATGGATAAGACAAAGGCGATTTATGTATAATTATTAATAGTTAATATTGTAATTATACTTTAATAGCATAAAGTTATGTAATTTTATACTATATCGATTATTAATACAAATTGTGTACAGTAATTAAATTTACATCATATTA
>JAGFPH010000805.1:309702-321527 GCA_018207615.1 Philaenus spumarius
ATATCGGAAATAATATCGGTAGTGCACATAAAAGTAGTACTTAACAACATGACTCACTAATGTACTTGTTTTCTTTCTAAATGTGTAGTTTACAATTTCATTAAAACAAAATATCCTGAATCACTAATTATTTGGGCCTTCCTGAAATACCCTGAAGACACAAACGTGCCAAAAGGTAAATACTTGGTAAAATGTACAACTTCAAGGCTTCCTTTTCAGAACGCAACAGTCTTTCCTTCGGTCATGCAAGAAATTTAAAATTTCTTCTAAACTTTTAATCCCATTTTCGGGAGATTTTTGTTTGTTTGTAATTGCATTATTTACTTCAGTCAAATGTTGTTTATAAAACCAGAGAAAAATTCAATACGGCATTTTGGGAGAAAAATAAACTTGGAATAACTTAGGAGCCAATTAAATTTAAAGATTTTATAAATATAATACGCTAAACTGATGTAGTTCATTAGCAGTTAAATTTGAAAATAAACTTAACCTATTAAGACAAAATAAATTTTGTAAAATAAGTATGCAAACACTTAGTAGCCCCTAACAAACTTAATATGTCTTAATATAAAGACTAATCTTGATTCTTACATTTTAGAAAGGCTAAAAATTGTGTTAGGTTCCACAAGGGTTTATCGTTACCTAACTACGGACAAAAAGTAAGTTGGCACTGAAAATGGCTGTTCAGAAAAATCAATACTATTTTAGATATTCTAGGTTTTGTATGGAACTGGTTTGAATAAATAGTTTTCACTTGATATTTTAATTAAAAGCAGAATAAAATCCCTCCAAATGGCGTATCAAAATGTGAAACATAATATGTATCAATATCATTGTGCATACAGGAACCTAATCTTAGTACGAGTCGGTTGCAACAGCTTTTGAGCGATTATTCGTCCTGATAGTAACTTTCTGCAAATTATTTACATCCATTTTCTGAGTTCGAACTAAAACTTTACGTAAAGAGTAAAAAACATCCGTACAGGTCCGCTATTCTTTTATTTGCATTCAGAACACTAATCATTGCAGGAATATTTCCCACTAAAGAGATTTATGGTAATCCTAAACTATACACAATTTAATTTACAGAATATGATTCAAGCTCAAACACAATAATTATTGAATAATTCAAACACAAAAATATACAGCAACTGACAATAAACTAACAAACAATGAACAAATTATTTGAGATAACATCATGAATTAAAAAAAAAAGCGAAATCACAGTATATTTTTTGTCATTTAAGTGAGATTAGTTTTATTTTGTGCTTTTTAAAACATTTTTGCTAAAACTAATTATAAAATAGTTTAAATTTGTGACACATAAAGAGTTTACAATTATAAATTAGGTTTTACAAAATAATTAGAACATTATTTTAACTATCATGAATCATCGCATTGATAATTTGAATTTAAAACAACTGAAACGTGATTTAAGATTAATGTTTTATAACTTCAGGTGCAAATCTTTGTTATATAATTTAAATAAAAGTCCTTAGTATAAAACGTACCTACTACATAAGTGTATTATATTCATAAAACAAAGTAATTAATTATTAGGTCTTGTTCGGAAATATAGCTAAATCTGTATAATTGACGTATTATTAATATAAATATATCCTAAAATATTAAATATAATTTTAATAATTATTGACTCTTGAGCCTTAAGCTGTCTGAACTTCACAAACTCATTTGCATAACCAATTAGCATTTAATCTAGAGATTCAATTGGGATTGTGTATCTGAGTAAATAAACTAGTTGCAGAAATCGTTAATATCTTTTCTAAATAAAATTCAAATCCAATGCTTTAAAATTTCCAAATTTTAAATTGTTAAAACATAAAAGTCTGATAATTGAGTGTACATTTTAATTTATAGTAAATATTTTACGTATCACATGAAAATAATAACTGGACTTGAAATATTTTACTGTATAGGAAAGCTGAATAGTTGTGTAGTTATCGAAATGTATTCGAATTCAGTTTTACTGTAAACGTTATGTTTATTATGTTCTCAATTTATGTGATACGTAAATGTAAATAAATCTTATTCACGTATCTATTAAAATTTCTTAGATATCTTTTATTTTAACAAGTATGTAAGTAACATTTGCCAAAAACTCTGATGGTTCGTAGTGCTTTATATAAAATAGACTATTCAATGGTTGATGAAAAAGTGTTCGTTCCGCTATTCAATTTTGAAAAAAGCGAGCAAAACATTTTTCAATATCGAAACTATTGCACTATTTGAACTGTAAAACTATCAATGGTAAAACTATGTTATTAAAGTGGAACAGCAACATGACAACTTGAGTGAAACAAAAAATTTAAAATGACACACTCAGAATGATTTTTTATTTAACTTAAAGGATTTTAGTATGAATAAAAAAATACTGACTTCTCCCATTACTCTATTTCTTATTCACCCCTTTATTTAAGTTATACAATTTGTTTACGCCAAATGAAGCAAAACTTAAATTATATTTTAAATGGGAAAATAAATTCTTAGTATTCTTAATGTTAGATTAAACGAGGTAAATTGAACTAAGATAAATGTGGAAACAAATTTCCTCAAAAAAATAATTTTATATTTCTAAGGAAAATTTGACTACATGTTTATAGTGCAGATAGGGCTCGGTACGGTATGGTTATGGTTAACCTATGGGCCAAAACCTACAATTTAAAAAAAATTCCTAATGTATTTTCGTATACAATTTTTCTTTACTTTCACTATACGTTAATTTTACTATAGACTTAAAATTGCCACCATGCAACTTACATTATTTTTCTGATCTTTTATATGCTTTACCGGTTTACTATCTCAGTTATCACAGTTTTTATTATTTTTATCGGACGTCTTCCGTTTTTCCATACAGTAGGATGTATCTGAGTGTTATAAACTGTGATTGGTTAGTTTATTAAATCAAAATAATTTGGTTGATGGTTTTCCAAAGTACATTTATATTTATCGTATGGGTATAGTTGACAAATAAAACAACTCTAGCAGAATTAATGGATATCTCTATAGTTATTTACATCAGAATGTCAAACATCGTATTTTTATGAAATAGACAACCAATCGTTATTTTACATGTTGTTATTTAAGTCAATGTTATTCTATACCTACATTTTAACAGTATAAATCCACTGCTATCAACGTAACGGATCTATTATGTAGGCAAGGTGTTTACTTTTCTTTCCTGTATTACCGAAAAGGAAGTTTTCTGTATCCAGGATCAAAGTCGTTTCTCAGATTGATTAATTAATTATTCATAGGACTGAATATTATGCACGATATTTTTTGTTGGAATTTGGATTATTTGCTATTGTTTATGTCACACTTTCCTAAAATAACATGTCCAACAAGTTAATGAAGACACAATTAAATTTACACGATTCTATGAGAGTTAACTAAAAATGTAATTTAATTATTGTTACAGTCTAAATTGCACGTGGATTTATAATATTCAACTGTAGATGTTTCAGTTTTACAGTTAAAACAATTAATTACATACACAATACCACATTATTGTCTATTTATACAAGGTTATATTCAAGAATAAAATAAAGCAAGATTCAGATATTCAAAAATATACTGCACACAAACAATATACATAATTCGATATACTCTCACATCCATATATTTATATTTTCATTTTCATATGATTTATAAATAAGTAATATACCTTTTATAGATAAATGTTTAGACTTATAATTATAATTTACCTTACATTCAAATGTTACATTTAAATTAAGATTTGAAAAATAAAATAAAGGGTTTAATAAAAAAAAAGGTTTATATAGCAAAAATATTATTTTTAAATATAAAGAATTTTTAAATTATGTCCCTTATAGACTGTAAGCCAAAAATTCTAGCAACGCCAAACCTAATTTTAAATATAAGTACAATTTAATATATTTTAGGTTAACACAAACATATTTTTACTATAGATTTGTTTTTGTTATATTTATTTGCTTCTTACATTAAAAATTAAATGATAGTCTATAATTATTTAGAAGTATAATCTATATCCTAAAGCTAAAATACCACTGACTGACTCACTCATCACAATATCTCGAAAACCATACAGCCTAGGAATGTGAAATTTGGTACATATATTGCTCATAGGCTCTAGAGGCGCACTAAGAAAGGATTTTAAAATATTTCGCGTTTAAGGGTTGAAACAACCCCTAAAACCATAAGTATTGTTTGTTTTATATCTCAAAAAACATATGGCCTAGGGATGTGGAATTTGGTACACATATTGCTCACAGGCCTTAGATTTGCACTAAGAAAGAATTTTTAAATATTTAGCGTTTAAAGGTTGAAACAACCCCTAAAACCATAAATATTGTTTGTTTTATATCTCAAAAACCATACGGCCTAGGATCGTGGGATTTGCTACTCAAATGTTATTACTCATAGGTGCTAGAGGCGCACTAAAAAAGGATTTTAAAATATTTCGCGTTTATTGGTTGAAAAACCCCTGAAACCATAAATATAGTTTGTTTTAGATCTCAAAAACCATACGGCCTAGGAACGTGGAATTTGGTACGCAAATTTTATTGCTCATAGGTGCTAGAGGCGCACTAAGAAAGGATTTAAAAGTATTTTGCGTTTAAGGGTTGAAACAACCCCTAAAACAATAAATATTAATTGGTATTCTTCCTTAAAGCTAGAGGTCTGAAATGTGGCATTTATTAATTTTAAGGAAATATTTAAATGCGTAAAGCTGATCAAATCTATCCCGATTGTTATACTTTCCTTAAAGCCAAAAAGCTGAAATTTTGTACATTTATTTCTTACAAGATACATATAAAAAGTAAACCAGTTTTAGATTTCGTTTGTCCTGCTAGGGGTGAAAATGCGATAACAACCCCTACAAACAATAAATATACATTTGTATACCTACCTTAAAGCTTGAGATCTGATAATTTGTAAATTTATTTATTACAGGAAAGATAGAACAAATAAAGCAGTTTTACATTTTGTACGTTCTGCTAAGAGGTGAAAATGTAGTACCTACCTATAAAACTATAAATAGTAATTGAATACCCCTTAGGAACGTGAAATTTCGTACACATATTGCTCACAGGCACTAGAGGCGCACTAAGAAAGGATTTTTAAATTATGGTCTTAAAGGGTTGAAACAACCCCTAAAACTATACATATATTTGTTTACTTTCCTTAAAGCTAGAAAGCTGAAATTTTGTACATTCATTTCTTAAAATCATATATAAAAGGTAAACAAGTTTTACTTTATGTCACGTTCTGCAAAGGGGAGAAAATGTAGCAACAACCCCTAAAACAATTAATATTAATTTCTATACTTTCCTGAAAGCTAGAGAGCTGAAATTTTTTACGTTATTTTCTTACAAGCATATAAAATAAACCAGTTTTACATTTTGAAACGTTCTGTTAATTGATTAAGAAGTATTAAAAATCTATAAAATTATAAATATTAATCGAATAACGTTAAGGAACGTGCAATTTATACACTGAAAAAAATTTATGTTGTTTGTTATACTTTCCTTAAAGCTAAAAACCTGAAATTGTTTACATTTATTCCTTAAAAAACACAACAAAAGTAAACCAATCTTACATTTTATTACGTGCTGCTAAGGGGTGAAAATGTGATAACAACCCATAAAAACTATAAATATTAGTTGGTATTCTTTCCTTAAAGAAAGAGATCACAAATTTGGCATTTATTAATTTTAAGGAAATATTTAAATGCGTAAAGCTGATCAAATCTATCCCGATCTATGCATGCGCATATTAAAGTCGTATCTGTTCGATCTGCAACATTCAGCTAAGACTGTGATATACCACTGTGTAGATTAGCGGTCGAAAAAGAAGACGCTCTTCACTCTGAATTCTTTATTTTTAATTGATTTAAATTATTCAACAGACATACCTTTACGGAGACAATTGACGGGCAGCTAATGAAAAAAACGTACCAAACTAATTGAAAATACATGTAATAATTCACTTTCGTGAAATAAAAGATGAAAGAATATGAGGGCGAAATATTACAATTAATTATGTAACATAGTGATGCCAAACAATTCTCCGTAGCGAATCACGTATATTCAGCTAGTGAAGTATAAATTACAACTACATATTATTCAGTTTTTGTTTACTACAGTTCGTTTTTGGTTTAAACTATAATGCTCGGAAGTTATAGAGGAGGTAAACAGCTCTGTAGTGTTATAAGTTTAGGTCTAGTTCTTGGACCAGACTAAATCTGTTAATTAAAAACAATCAAAAGACTGGCTTAGCACCATTGTAGAACTTTGCTTACGTGATAATTTTACTTCGACATGGCATAACTTATCAGTATATTTTATGAGAGTTGTATTTCAGTTTAATCAATTTTAAGGTACGGTACAATGATTTACACACGATGATATCAGCACATTTGTATTGTGCCGTGTGCTCAGGCTAAAACATTTCGCTCAGGTTTTATTTTGCAAGTTAACACAGTATGTGAAACCTCATGTTAAAATTTAAATATAACAAAGTTATAAAATGTCAGTATTAAATTGACTTGACTTTATACACAGTTTAACCTTTTATCATTATTATCACTGACACATATTATAAGACTTTAAAAGAGTTTAAAGGGTTTAATAAGTCTAGGTTAAGTTAAAAGTAGTAGAAATTTGAGTAATTTTAAGTAGAGTATAGGTGAAATTTAAATAATTGTTCCACTGGTAAAAGCTTCAAGCAGGATACTGTAGTGTCAAATAACTGTTATCCCCGTTTCATGCCGTACACTTGTTGAATTTAAAATTACAACAAATGATTGTGAGAATACTTTTCAACTATTCCTTTCGATCACAAAATATTGTATATTAGATTAGGCTACTAACCGAAGTCTTTTGTAAATTGTAGTGTTGAGAACGACTTTTTAACTGAAAAAAAAAAAAAAAACAATTAGTTTCTAGTAATTATTCAAAACGATCTGATGGCTTTAATAATTATTTATATATTTTTTATTTTAACCATAATTACTATGTTTAACATTGTTTTAAATATAATAGAGGTCATACAAAATACTATATAAATAGGCCAACAAAATCGAACGAATTTTTAGACGTACATTTAGAAAAGTATTTTTATAAAACCTAGTTTTACAAAAAATATTATACATGCAAAATCCTTTCACTTACCTATATAGTTATTCCTCAGTATGTTGCACCGTTTTATAAACATTACTTTGTCTGTAAAATTTAAACTTGAACTGGACTTATGAGACATAAAAGCACTATATAAATAACAACAGATTATATTTTCTCATAATGTGTCGATGACCCAGTCAATATCATCAGTGATGGTTACAGTTGCAAACGTATAACTGTTTTTAAAAGTGACATGTATATCAGTAAAACAGCTTCTGCAGTTCAAACAGGCAGCAATTTAATTTGTAATTCGATTACTTATGACCCACTTATGTGCAAAAAATCATGATTTGTTAAAAAAAAGTACTAAATAAAAGTTGTATTTTTTATTTGTATATCTCTATGATTTAGCTATTTCGATATTCATTATAATAGCAACGTATGTTTTAAAATAAATAAGGATATATTACGCATCAGCTAATTGGATTCACCCTCTTCTGAATTCAGATAAATAAAGACCTAATGTGGACGAATAACTTAGTTTACATTGAAATACGTAATAAAGCGGTGTACGTGTACAAATAAAATTTATGCACGGTACAATGTATGTGTCTATGGTTGTATGTTTTCAAATACAATGTTTTGGGTAGTCTTTTATCAAAATTAGTCTTTTTGCTAATGAAAATAATAAATAATATGCTGGTTGTTGTTTAAACTTTAATTAATTACTACATCAACTATCAAACTTGACTTGTCATATACGGGTAATAATAATGGGAACGATTTATTTTACTTCTAGTAAAAAGTTCAGTTTTTATCGTCATCAAGTGTTAAAGTGTTAAAATATTGTTTTTACAAATATATTTTTTTACTAAATTTAGTGTAAAGTTAATTATTATAATGAGATTATTTTTATAGATCATATTGAAGTTCTACTTATTTATTTATATTTATGAATACATTTACTATGTAATTTAATTTGTTACAAACTTTTTTATCTTTATGAACGTAAAAAGTATTTTAATTAATATAATATATTGTTCTTATATATATTATAAAAAAGAAATATACATATTATATATTATAAAGAAATTAAATTAGTTTAGTTAAGTAAGATTTTATTTTGTTTATTTATTTTTCGTACTGTAGTCTTACTAGTCATTACATATTTAGACTACGCCCTTACTAAGGCGCCATGTATATAAATGCAGTTGAGTTTGGTTACATTAGTTTGGTTACAAGTGTGTAACTGTAACCATTATTTAGCCATAAAAACGCATTTCACTAATAAAAGTTTTGTGAGGAACTGAATATTTTATTATTTAAATAGTCAAATTAATTTAGTCAGTCGATAATTTTTCGAATAAACTGATGCCACTGAACACTGGTACGGTTAATATTGAAATACTATCACGAATTCATTTAACTTATATTAATCATGAAGCTTAGCTATAATTCCATTCTCAGTAGGTTTTTCAGTGTCACGTAAATCGAATGACAAAGTAAACATCGCTATTTCGAATATATAAGACTTTTCTGTTAATATTCAAGGAAAATGATAAAATAATACGCACAATTAAAACAATTACGGTACTGCAAAATCGCAAAATTTAAAACACCAATTAATTTAACTACCATAATATTGCATTTGACAACTCCTAATAAATCTGTTTTTACAGGTTGACAGTTATAATTTATTTAAAGATAAATGTGTTCAGAAATATACTTTTAATGTAAGCAGTAATTTATCAATGTCATAAATACTCTTAAGTAAACTTCAATAAATAATTACGCAACGGAATAGGGTAAGTTTCTAAAATAGATTTGCATGGTTTTTATAAGACACTAATTTTGTATTACAAATGTTATTTTATTGAAACTCCTTACCTTTTTTAATGCAACTTATTTAACTCTTTGTTAGTAAAACTATTGTACGTTTATATAATATTATTTGATTTCACTTTAGATTTAACGTTATTTATATTGCAAAGTATATTCATCATTCCTAAAAATAAATTTAGCATTCTCCATTATTTTTCATTGGAAATATGTTGACAGAGACGAAGGCTAGAATGCAAAATGATGGATACAGTTAGGAGAGCGGATTATTGTTTATTTCCTTTAGTATCCTAGCTCCGGGATCTTGTTACAACGTGACTAACACTTAAAATGAATAATAAACTAAGTACCTATAAAGTCAATGGTATATAGTATATAGTACCTTTAAGTCAACCTATATGGTCAATAGTATAGTATCTAGTAAGATATTGTCTTGAATGTATATAATTGCAAAGGCTAAATATTAAACATGAAATTATCCACAAAATATTTTATAAATCAAAATAATGAATGTAAATTGTTTTATATTTTGCCCGGCATAATATTGTGGAATTAAAAAAAGTCCAAATCAATGCTTAGGTTAATGTCTCGGATAGAATTCATCACCCACTGATTTTAATAATTATTAATATATATTTAGCAAATTATAATTTACCGTGACGTCATCTGTAGGAAAATTACATACAGTTTTCAACTACAACTTTTAATTCATAATTCAAAATGTTTTACCACATGTTTATTTTTAACATTGTTTAGAGATAAAATCCAGTCAGTAGTTAACATGTTATTTTATTTATTTTATTGGTCAAGAGTTTGTGAATTATCTTGTCAAAACTTTGTTAAAATGTATTAACATACATAAACTGTATAGCAGTATTCATGAAAGCTTAACATTGTATTTCTTTGTATAAAACAAAATAATGAATGTAAATTGTTTTATATTTCGCCCGGCGGAATATTGTGGAATTAAAAAGTCCAAATCAAAGTGAATTTTAATGTCTCAGATAGAATTCATCACCCACTGTTTTTAATAATTATTAATATATATTTAGCAAATTATGTGGCGTCATATGTAGAAAATTACATACAGTTTTCAACTACAACTTTTCATTCATAATTCAAAATGTTTTACCTCATGTTTGTTTATAACATTGTTTAGAGATAAAAACTAGGCAGTAGTTAACATGTTATTTTATTTACATTATTGGTCAAGGGTTTGTGAATTATCTTGTCAAAACTTTGTTAAACTTTATTAACATACATAAACTGTATAGCAGTATGCATGGACGCTTAACATTGTATTTCTTTGATACCGATTTCATGAATGCATCATAGTTATATATTGTTTGTACTGTAGTAGCTCTTACAAGAATTTGTTACAATCGAAAAGCTTAACTGGTATTCCTTTTGGCTTAATATATTTTAGTGGGTATTATATTTGGAAGAGATCTTACAAAATTTGCAACATCACTAAATAATAATATTAAAACAGTTTTCATTTTATTAATTGTAAATTAGAAGTGATTTTATTACAAAGCAAACTTTCTTACGTGATCATTTGAGACAGACTAATGAAGCATCTATCTAATATTAAATCAAATATTAAACTAATTAAATTATTTAGAGATTTCATTCTAGTGATTCGGTGTTTATCAGTCTGAGGCTTGACAGCAATTAATTTAAGCTTCAGTGGTTTATTCAAAGGTTATGTTACTTTACTTGAATTTTCAAACTAACACGTTTTCCTCATACAAAGTACACAAATTATGACACCCTAAGCACTTTATAATTATATTTTATTAACTTTAGAATCACACAAATATTCCTGTCCATTGCATAAGCATTACAAACAGATGCTGAGTAAAAACTGCAATACGTTTAAAAAGGACGAGGTTAGTAAAATATCGTTTAACACCTAGGTCAAACTTAAAATTGTTGTTGTATATAATATACTTCGATAAAATCCATTTATTTTTCCCTCCCAGAATTTTTATCTTTGAATATTATTTTATTTTAATAGTATAATTATTAGGTGTTTAGTTTACGTTGCGGTTTTATTTGGAAGCTAAAGTAATTAAAAACTAATAAATTAAATAAAGAGACATATGTAGGGATAACCTTTATTAATTAAATGTAATTTAGAATCTGAAGAGTTAAATGAACTGTAAACCCACGTAAGAAGAAGATGGGGGAAAATTCACTTATAGTTATCAAAAGTTTCCACGCAGTAATAAATAAATTTGATAGGAACTTACCGTCACCAAGTCATATTTAAACGACGGCCGTTTCGGCTATTCAGCCATTATCAAGTGTAAGGAGGAGTCACTCCGTTGTCAATGAACACTTAAGCACATAGTTTCACATGCATTTAAAACAAATACACAAACTAAGTCACACATTAAAAACAGTCGCAAATCCGGTAGGTCTGTAATGAATTGTCTTTATAACTACTGTAATTTAATACATATATTGGATTTATAACTAATTAATTATATAATCTACGGACTTATTTTTATACACTTGCACTTGCTTGCTTCGTCCAAACACCGACTAAATACAAATTAAGAAACTATTTGATTTTGCAACTCTTTTATCCTTGTAATTGACAAATTTTAATCTTCTTACATCACATGCAAATAACTATCACACTATTTTTGTTATAGTTAACTTATTAAAAAATATGCATCACTATAGCAAATTTACTGAAGTACAAGTAATGGGTTTACTCGTCAATTATAAATGAAAGATGGAAGGGGTAACAATAAGGGTTAACCTGATGAAACGGTAACAGCTTTAACCTGTCTAATGACATATCGTTAGCTGTGTTAAGGGCGTGCAATAATACCACTCGAGTAAATTAAT